>APFE030760003.1:364866-378437 GCA_000404065.3 Pinus taeda | reverse complement strand
AAAGATCTATATTCATAAATAACACAGGACCAGATGTGCGTTAACCATACAAATGCATATATAAGTAAACATACAAGAATATGGAGGAAAACTTGAATAGATTTATTAAGATGAAAAGTATCAAGACGATTACAACCATATGTTCTGACCCAACATCATCCTCCAGCAAGAAAGCCCTTCTTCACCTCAAGTAAAGCTTAGATCACCCAACACTATGAATATACAATAGAAAAGCAACAACACTTCTCTATAAGATACAAAATTCCAGCCTCTGGATCTCTGTGATGAGGGATCCATATATAGATGATTGAAGGGAGGTGAGTCATCTTCTGTGGTCTTGATTAGTGTCCTCTCTCTGATAGTTCCTGATTCCACTTGGAGAATGATGATATCTTACTCATCCCTGGTCGAAAACAGAGAGGCAAGTGTCAGAGGGGAAGCTTCTCGAAGATTCCATGATCTTCCACCTCGCATTTTGTCCCTGCCATTTGTCCATTCCCAACCATAGCACCCTACAGAGGGGCCATTCAGTATGCATCGCACCCTGTACACTGGGAAGGTGATATGCATCGCACCCTCTGCACTAGGTTTTCAGTATGGTCCAGTTTTGACCATTTCTGAGTAGTTTTTAGTGGAGAACTTCTGGGCGATGATGTAACTAGCTGACCTTGTTCCTTTAGGCAGTGAAGCAACACTTTTAGGGACTTAGGAGCCCTCAGTTTATGGACATTTATGATTAGGGTTGTAGTGCCCAAAAATGTCTATAACAGTTGCCCCCTAAAGCATGAGGTCGTTAATCTTTTGATGTCGGGTGAAATGCTTTACCATGAGGTTCCGAAGTTTTTTCGAGATGGGAGGCGACCTGTAATAAGATACAATACAATACATTATCTTGACAACACTTTTCATGATCTAGATGAGGCGGGCATTCCCATGCTCAGCTTTATAAATTCATTTTCATGTACATAGGACAGATAATCGTCTGTGTGGCAGACTGATGATTCGGACTCATCATCCTTTGATTTGGATGATCATTTGTTTGAAAATGTTGTACATTTGATATCTTTATATTCCTGAATATATCACAACCCGGATGGATGAAACTAGATCCGGGGTCTTCAAAACTTGTTCAATCTTAACTCAGAGTACAAGTCGATCCATGTGAAAAATGTTCTGGAGTCGAACATGGAAAGACATCACCTGATTACCAGCCAATGATGTAAGCTATTAAGAGGCATGAGAGGAATCACCAATAATGACAATGACCCTCAAGGTACTACAGTACAATTCACGCAGTGTGAAAAAGGACTTGGAATCGAACACCACACAAAATCTCTCGGTCGAAGGCCATTAATGTAAACCTATCGCTGAAAGTGAGAAACTTGCCATTGATGCATGTAAGCTTCAAAGTACTGAAAGGGTTGTTCCTAGGTCAACTTCTTGGATAATGAGCTGATGTCGACAAGAAGTGACCCGTCGTAGGGCCTTAATGAATCCCACATCTATGACACGGAACGAAGAAAATGATTTTGGAGGTGAAAACAATCTGAAGATACAGTGTTCAGGGTGGTGGTCATGAAAGAATGGAGCGTGAATGTATTGCAACGGGTGAGACACAGGTGAATTCTCTGAATGACTTCTCTTGAACATATTAGCGACATTGACGATGGATTGGTAGCGTTAACCCCAAAGATGGATGGTGTGATGAACCAATGGTGATATGACCAGTGAATGTAACAACCTTACTCGACTCGGATGCGGAGAGAAAGTGTCATGTTCAAGAGCGACTTGCTACCAATAAAGTTTTTCAGGTTTTCTTCCCAATTTTCCCCAGTCATTGCTGACTAGTACCTCTTTATTTTTGTCAAGCTTGAGGAGGATAACATATGATTGTTCTATAATCCACCCTTTGGGTGAACCTGTCGCTATATTTTAACGAGCCTAGCGACAGTGAAACTCGTTCTCGTCCATTTGGACGAGTTTGTTGCTATTTGGTTTTAACGAGTTTAACGACAAAGATAACTCGGTCCTTTTCAATTTTAGAGAGTCTGAAAGGGACGAAAAGGAGACTCCAAAGATTCTTTTTCTTCATATAATCCTTAAGTCCTAAAAGCATAAAATAATACGAAAGGGATGAATTTTCGATAGTTTTAACGAGCCGAACAAGACAAGTGCTCGATTTTTTTGTGTAATAATCCCTCAAGTCCAAAAAGATTAAAATCTAGAGGAGGGATAGCACTTCCGATGACTTTAATGATCCGGAGAGGCTAATCGCTCGGAAATCTTTTCATATTTTACGAGTTAGTTGAAAAGAGCTTAAAAGAGACTCGTTTTTTGAGGAACAAGCGATGATTTCGGGTAGCAGCTGATTCCAGGTAAGGTTTGGAATTTTCCAATCACGGCAGTGTCACAAGGATGGCTAATAGAATCACTCTTCGCAGATGTTCCTCAAAAGGGTAAACAATCAAATGGAGGTGAATGATCGGCTAAAAAACAGAGTGGATTTGATGATGAGAACACGACCAAGGCTCAAAAGCTGATGATAAGGCATTCACAATGGTTATTTACCAGTTCATTTTTTAATGAGCTTAAACTTTGGGGGAAAAATTTGCTCATTGCTTATGTTTATTTTTTAACGAGCTTGAATTCCGTGTTAAAACTACTCGTGATAATGGTCATTGATTCCTTGATTCACCATGAGCATTTTGTTCTTTCAAAGATTGTACTACCTGTTCAATTGCTTCATCAAACCGTTTAGAAATGAAAACATATGCTTGATAAATGAGTTAATAACACTAATTATTTTACTTGAATTATGTGAATGGTAATTTAAAAGTGACTTTTAACTCTCATTTTACCATTTCATTTGAACTTGGTTTGTTGGAGCTCTGGAGGTGCTTTTCCCCCCTGATTTTCACTAGTTGATTTCGGGAGATTCTGTGGACGATTCTCGATGCCGTCTGGACTAGGTAGGAGCTAAAATTAAGCTCTTCAATTGAGTTCTTTTATTTTTGAATTTTGAGCCTCTGGGGTTTGAAAAATTTGCCTTGGCTCCATCGCACCCTTCCTTGATCGAAAGGTGCGATGCATATTGGCCTTCTCACTGACTAGTTAGTATGCATCGCTCCCAGTACACTTGCTGGGGTGTGATGGGCGCAAGGAGGAAGCTTTTTGCACAACTTTCTCATAGATTTTTCCCTGTTTTTGCCAAATCAAGATCTTGACTCTTCTCTTGTTTGTTTTTCTAATATTCATTGAAGCAAAATAGTTGTTACATGGCGAGAATGCGAGCATGAAGAAGAGGAGACAGTTGCTTTACATGATCCGGGCACAGTAGATGCATTGCGGAACTGTGGCTTGTTGAAGTTCTTTCATATCTCTAGCATGAGGCAACAAATCAACTTGTTGCAATATTTCCTCATTGCCTAGGATCCTACCAACCAGGTGTTCCAGATTAGGGTCAAATTGATCCCCTTGACTATCGTGTACATCTATTTTTTGACTGGTTTATTGAGGCATGGTGCCCCTCTCTCATTATCGGGCTCTGCCCGTGGGGGTGAGTCCATGAGGGAGTATATTCGCCGACACTGCAGAGAGGGATCTTAGCCGAGTATGGATGACAAGATCAATATCCGAGATGTCACTGACCGGCTCTTGAGGACCATTTTGTTCTCTTTTGCTAGACTAGCTGGTAGTTCTACTCTTCACATAGCTAACAAGTCTTACATGCAGTATGCTTTGGAATGATTTGAACCAAAGGTGTTAAACTGGTGTGATGTAGTACTCTCTGTGATGAAAGAACAACTGACCAAGGTGAAAAGTGGAAGATCCAAGAATTTCGGCTATCGTTCTATTTTGACTGCTTTCGCTTTGGAGAAGATCCCATTGATGCATCCACAGTACATCTCACTTGGCCTACCTCCACCGACTGAACCACGGATGCAGAGATGGGTTGACCTCATGTCTCGACATGCTGGCCAGCCTCAGATTTCCTTTTCTAATACTTTCTTCGAGTGGTTCGATCGTTAGGAGATGGTTTATGCCAAGTTTCCATATGCTGGCATGGATTTCCGGGGTGACTCGGATTTAGTGTTGCCGGTCGGCGAGCAGTGGGGTGCTATGGGTAAATCTTCTGACCATATCTATGTTCATTGTTCTTTATAGTGTTATTATGTATTCTTGACCAAGACTAATCAAAACTCATGTGCTCATGTAGATATTAGACTAGTTCGATCGACAGTATGCCGTAGAGACCCAACGGCTGCTCCAGCAGGAGAGGCTATGGGGAGGGCCATCCTTCGCGACCTTGACGTGGTCGAGACTCTTTCAGCACTATAGGATCAGGTCGAGGGTCTCACTCTTGTTATCCCAGATGTGAGGACCGACGAGCTGCCTTTGCGGTTGCAACGACATACTACTGGCGTGCCGAGTCAATGGATTAGGTTTTTACGCATGATTGCATAGGCGGTGACTTGTTATCACCAGCATCATTAGACTAGGGTGCCCCTAGCATTCCGAGTTTTGGGTCATTTGACTGATTTTTTCTTGTTTACAGAACATTATGTTTAAACTATAAATAGTTATGTATATATTTTTGATTTTCGGAGCTTTATTCTGGTTAAGTTACATGATCCTGCTGCATATATTGATGTGATGCTTCTCTTTTATAAATGTCGCAAATGTCTATCTAACACATAATTTGCCAATAAGTTTGTCAATGTGTTTAGAATTCTAGAAATATGTTGATATTGAATGAAATTGAACTGTCTTTCCAAAATCCTGACTCTTAGGAACATGCGATAGATAGCTAGATTCCATACGAAATAGATGCCAGTGAGTTGTAGAATGACGAGTTGTGAGTCTAGCCCGACGAAAAGTCAGCATATGCCATGTGTGATGGAATCAGAGAGGAGTTCTATGAATGCACTGTATTCAGCGATATTGTTTGTCGAACGACCAATACATACCCCTCTGAAACTTACTAACTCGCCGCTGGGATCGATAATAGCCCATGCCGCATAAGACAGGTTCCGCGAACTACAACTTGCTCCATCGGCATATCCAATGAATGATTCCAATAGGTTCGACATCTGCAATGAATGCAAAAAAGCGAATTACCTAACCAAAATAATTGCTCTTAGTGAAAAAAAAAATGTAATAAAAGCATAAGGATTATTATGCAGAATTAAGCATAGTAATGCTTGAGGTACAACCCGTTGCGAGGTTGCGCCAGTGGAATCCCATCATAGTCCATCAACTCGTAGGCTCCTTTTGCTAATACACGCTTAACAATATAGGGACCCATCCATAACGACTTGAATTTCCCTGCTCCCAACTTATCGGATTCCTGGTCATAAAGTAAGACCAGGTCACCTTCTGAGAAGACGCAAGGTTTGACATTTTTGTCGAACTGTGATTTGAATAGTTTCTTATGAGCTTCGTTAGCTGAAGCTACATCACAACGAGTTTCATCCAATTGGATTAGTTCCAAGAAATGAGCCTCTTCTTCTGCGGTTTCGAGGAGAAGGTCGACTGTGAGTTTGAGGGACAAGATTTCACATTGAACTGGTAAGATTGCTTCCAGACCGTACACAAGTTGAAAAGGTGTAAACCTGGTTGTATTTCTCACCGATGTCTGGTATGCCCACAAGACTGAGTACAGGATCAGGTGCCAATTCCGTTTATGGACTTTGATCATCCTTTGCAACATGAGCTTCAGGACCTTGTTGATTGGCTCAACTTGTCTGTTGGCTTGCAGATAGTATGGAGTAGAGATGTCGTGGGACAGTCCTAATTTGGCAGCTAACTCAACCATCTTGTGATTGCGAAAATGCGATCCATGATCTGTGACTATGGCCTGTGGAACGCCGAATCTGGGGACTACGTGATTAAAAAATAAAAGGGTAGCCGTTTCACCATTGTTGTTTAATGTAGGCATCGCCTCTGCCCATTTGGTAAAATAGTATACCGCGACTATGATATACCCATGCCCCCTGGCCAAGGTGGGGTTACATGTCATGAAATCTATGCCCCATTTGGCAAATGGCCCAACAACAACTACTGGCTGCAGTGGTGCGGGTGGTCTTCTAGTTTTGCTATCGAAAATTTGGCAAGCATGGCAACTTCTAACTGCGGTTATGCAATATTTGAACATTGTTGGCCAAAAGTATCCTGCTTGCAATTTTTTTGCGCCGTAGCATAACCAGATTGATTCCCCCCACATGCGCCTAAATGAAAATCATTCATGACTTTTTTGGCCTCCTCATGGGTGAGGCACCTCTGTAGAACTGTATCGATACCACGATGGTAAAGGGTATCACCGACGATCACATAGTATTTCACTTGGTATTGAATCCGTCGCTGTTCGAAGTGTGAGGTGTTAGACCTATATGTTTGTGCCTGGAGATAGACGATTATACCTCTGTACCATGGATCGCTTGAAGATATCAGAAACAAAGTTTCATTCACGATTGCTTCTTCGGATGTTGCATCGTTGGATGATGATGGGAGATCACACAGTAACTCCGCGAATACCAAGGCTTTCTTTGATTTGGATTTTTTGAATTCCAGATCAAACTCTTGTAAAATTGCTATCCATTTTGAATATTTCCCCCCCAGAAACTGTCACGATAATATATAAGTCATGGGGTTGCAATCTGATAAAATGGTAGTTTTTCTGAAGAGGACGTAGTGGCGAAATCTTTGTATCGCTTGAACAGCTGCTAGGGCTAGCTTTTCAACGTAGGAGTATTTCATTTCCATATCATTTAAGTTTCAGCTTAAATAATATATAGGATGTTCAATTCCATTATCTTCTTGAACTAAAACCATTGCTATGGTCGTATCTGCTACAACCAGATACAGGTTAAAGTATTTTTGATAATCAGGAGCATACATTAATGACGCTTTTATTAGAGATTGCTTTAAAGCATCAAAGGAAGCTTGGGCGACCTGATCCCAAAAAAAGGGTACTTCTTTTTTCAATAGACAAGTATAACCTTTAGCTAGTTCAGTGTAATTTGGAATGAACCTCCTAAGGAAGTTTGCTTTTCCTTGGAGTTTCTGAATCTGAAGCAAGTTTGAAGGTGGAGGAAAATCAATGATTGCCTGAACCTTACTTGGGTCAAGACGAATCTCATCCTTTGAGACCATGAAGCCAAGTAAACGACCAAAACTGACAAAAAACATGCATTTTTGCGGGTTGAGTCGTATCTTGTAGTGTCGGCAAAGTAGAAATATCGCTCTTAAATGCTGCAGATGATCGGTCCACTTTCGCGAATGAGCTGGAAGATCGTCGAGATATGGTTGAATGATGTTCTTGATGTCATGGAAAGCATAGTTCATTGCTCTCTGAAAAGTTTCCCCTGTGTTCTTTAAACCAAAGGGTAGCTTGAAATATGCGAACGTGCCCCACGGACAAATGAATGCAGTCTTTGACTGGTCCTGTGGGCGGATATTTATTTGATTATACCTGGAAAATCCATCCATAAATGAAAAGATTTCACATTCGGCGCATTCGTCAATTATCTGGTCAATGAAGGGTGTAGGGTAGTTGTCTTTCGGACAAGCTTGATTTACATCCCTGTAATCAACGCACACTCTAATCGTTCCTTGTTTCTTCATCACAGGAACAATATTTGATACCCAATCGGTCAGAGGAATCGGGTAAATAAAACCAGCATGGAGGAGCTTTTCAACTTTTGCCTTGATGGCAACGACTTTCTTGGGGTGCACCTGCCGTAGTCGTTGTTGTACTAGTTTGACATATGGATACATCTTAATTTCATGTTCAACTATGCTCGAGTCAATACCTAGCATTTCATCATATGACCAAGCAAAGACATCTCTAAACTCGTGAAAGAGAGCGCTATATATTTCCAGTTCCGAAGAAGAACAAGATTTGCCGACATGAATATTCTCTACACCATCTGTTTTGGTTGAGATATTTATGGTAGTAGTCTCTTCAATATTGGATAGGTTTCTCTCGGAATCCACCGTATTTACAGTATTCGTCAAAAAGTCAAATATTGAAGGATGGTCTAGGTTGCTGGAATTATCTTCTTTCCAGTTTAGAAGATGGGAACAATGGTAGTAATCTTCCCATGGTGCCCCGTCAATCATCATCAATTGAATGATTCCTTCATTTGTAGAGTGTACTTGCGACCAAGGATCTGAAGGGGTGCCATATTCCTTAGACCTATCTATCCAAACGCTTGATGAGTGTTGATACGGGTTTGCCTCCCGTGCTAAAAACATTGATTGCTATAATATTTCCAGTGGGGTTAGAGGCAATACCCGCAGATGATCCATTTTAACATCGTTTTCTGACATCTTTTGAATGGAAGATATCATATTGCAGGTTCCTACGTTAGCCACTTCCGCCAAATTTGTTGGAGGCGGTAGGGAAAAAGTTCCCATTAATGTGGGGTCTTTTAGTAGGCCTACTCTAATATTGTGAAGCGTGCTAGGGCTTCCATGGATCATCAGAATGCTTCCCGTAACTTGTGAATTGTTGGGGAGAAAAGTTTGTTGGTCAATGATTGTAATTCCTCCTTGGGAAGGAAATGCAATTTTCCTAAAGTAGGTCAACACAACGGCTGCCATGGCATATATCCAGGGTCTTCCCAGTAGGATGTTGTAATCGAGGTTTCCATCGATCGCTTCAACAACGATTTCTACTATTTTGCCCCCTAGTTCAACTTACAAGTTACTTAATATCCCATACAGGGTGTATGTTTGTCCATCAAATGCCTTTAACGTCGTCGACGATCGCGACAAGGATGGAGACCCTAGACTTTTCCAGCAACTCATCGACATGATACATGTGGATGCCCCCTCATCAATAATTGTTCTATGAATAGTTTTTTTGAGGGCTTTCACTTGAATGAGGAAAGCTAGTTGAGCTAGTAATTGAGGGTCATATCCTTTGTGATTATAAGATACAAGATTGGAATCCGTTGGGTCAATCCCACCTATTGCTGATAATAAAGCCTGCTTTTGGGAGGGGCAATTTTGTAGTACCTCAAGAGTCGACATCGCGGAGGGCGATTGGGCTAAATCCTCCACTATATTATAGTGTTGTGTTGCTCTGGCACGAGGATTAAACGTCGATTTTTGTACTACTCCCTTTGGCGGTTTTATCATTAATTCAGGAATGATGGGTGGCACAACTTTGGTCGAAGTTGTTTTTAAACTACTAGGCTAATCATTATCCTTGTTGTTCAACATCTATGGATTCCCGTAATCTTTACTCCTTGTCGATATCAGAGCATCATTCAGTTGCTTTGAAACTGACAACATTAGCACTTGGGACGGTGAAGCATTTTCGCTAGCAACTAGATTTGTTCCTGGGTTTGGAAACGGATCAGTTAATACAACCAAGGTTTTTGAACTTTTGAAGAATTTTCTAAGTTCATTTTTATATGGACACTCTCTGGTCCAGTGATCCTTGTCACATATATTGCATGGACTTTTTGGTTTCTTATCCCCAGAAGGGTTTATAGAAGATTTTTTAGGAGATGAGTCCCCTTGGTTCTTCTTCTTCCCTTGCTTTTTCTTCTTGCCTCCCGGTTGCTTGGGTTCTTTGCTTTTGTCTGTCGACACGGCATTTACTTCTGAGGTTGGAAGTTCCTCATTTTCATTTTGACTCGAAACCATGTGGGCCTTTCTCGACGTAGCCTTTACGGTTTTAGTGCTTGTCGTACCTATCACGCCATCGCTGGCATGAGAGTCTTTGTTTGATTTAGGAGGTGGAGGAACGGAAAATTCTAGTCTAGGAGCATCAGGGATTTTATCGTAGAACCTGCCAGACTGAGTATAAATCAAGTCTAGATATTGTGCACGAGCAATAACTTGCTCTTCAGTGACGACTCCTCCCTTTGCCACATCTTCTGTAATAGCAGGTAACAATGACTTAATAAACCATTCAGCCAATAGCTGATCACGAACATACAGTTTTACCATTCTACGACGACGTTGCCATTCATGAATATGATCAAATATGTGAGTGGCCATTATTTGTTTGAAATTGGTAAGTAACTCAGTTCCTGTTTCGTACCTTATGGGTAACTGAAAATGGGTTAAAAAGGTTGTGGCTAGGGTACTGAAGTTATCAAACGAAGATCTAGGCAATTCGATATACCACTTTGCTGCCGGACCAGTTAGCGTTTGCTGAAAGAGGCGAAGCCTGATCGAATCATCATTGAGAGTGTTCGATGAACACCATAGATGAAAGGTCATCACATGATTCGATGGGTCTTCACCTAGATTTCCATTAAATTTAGGAATATCAGACGGAAGTTTATGCGGAATCGCTGGCCACCAAGGGGCGTAGGCAATTGGATCATTTGTTAGTCGATTTAGATCTGGTAACTCTAAAGTTGCCACAAAAGGCAACTATTGATTTAGGCTTGGTTGAGCATACCTAGGATAAGATGGAATCGCTTGAGCAGTTGGTCTTTGCATACCAGCATAATGCATTTGATGTTGGTAACTTTGGTAAGGTTGATGGGCATAACCATTATGATATGGTTGATACGGCTGCCCATTACTTGCAAAGACTTGTTGCTCATATCCTTGGTAAGCTTGTTGGAATTTTGGTTGTTGGTATTACACCAACCATGGTTGTGAAGCCATGGGCTATTGTCCAGTATTGACTGTTTGACCAAGATGGGGGGTGGTGTTCCCCGTTTGAACTTGTGCCATTCCACTAGTTGGTGATTGCGGTCATGTCGTAGGTACAAGAGGTTGTTGCATTATAACCTGAGAAAATTGAGGTTGGAATACAACTAGGAATGCTTGTACCTACGATACTTCTACAATAGCCGGTGTAGTGGTGATATTTGTCATAGGTAAACTTTGTTGCATTGAGCATACAACTCTTGGTTGTTGAGGCAGGATTGGAACCCAACCGCTAGTTGTAATTCCATCATAACCCAAATTTTGTTGTGAACTCACGCATGGTTGTCCTTCCAAAGAAGGCAATGAAAGGGTATATGGCCCTCCATACGATGGTAATCTAGTACTCAAAGGAATGATTTACCTTTGGGGACCAGTTTGCGCAAATTGACCATGTGAAGGATCAATTTGTCGAGACTCAACGTAAGAGATTCCAGATACAATTTCGGACGAACAAACGGGAACAGTCCATATTGTCGAAACAACCCCTGGATGGACTCCATCTAGCGATTGAGAGATAGTTGGGATAGATGGCATGCCGGTGAACATTGTTAGAGTAGCAACAGGAGCTTCTGCTGCTGTTGTGTTGGGTAACACAATCCTTGATGTCGACGGTTGTTTAGACATATTAAGCCTATCCAAAAGATTCCTTAGCGATTCTTCAGGAACTTTTGATGGTGGGTGAATATCTTCTGATGAAGAAGGACACAGGGCGATCCCATCTCCAAATTGCGTTGGAGTGTTAGAAGGAGGATCTTCCACAATCTCTTCTATGGCAATCAATCCAGGAGGAAGAGGCAAACCGTCAGGTCCGTAAAATATTTCTGGTGCCGAAGAAGATATAAGTTCTACAGTAACAGATGTTTGGGTAGTAACACCTTCCGAATCGACTGTAGATGGAGCCGGTTCAGGAATACAAGTGTTTACCATCACACTAGGATCAGTTGTAATGTCCTTTTGTTGTTGCGGAATTTCTTCTGTAGAGGCAGGGATACCAAAAATGTTCGGAGTAACCGGAGTCTCTGAGGATGTCGGAGTGCTTGCTCCAACCAACCTAGGGGACTTTGATCTGGTCAAATGAGTTTTCTTTGTCCGAAACGGTTTTGCTTCTGGAGTCAACGACGGTTGACTCGTAAGTCTCCGCGAACGACGAGGTTTCAATTGACTTTCTTCCACGATTGCGGATTACTTAATCAACTCAAAATAAAAGGGGAAAATGTTTTCGAATTAAATGAATTTTAGACGCTTTGACACAACTTGTTTTTTCAATTTTTAAGAGTCGGAGAAAAAACAAAATATGACTCTAGTCGCCTTCGATTTTTAATGAGCCTGAAGTGACAAGTGCTCAGAGGACCTTTTTCTTTAAGGAGTCTAAAAAGGAGAAAAATAGACTTCTCTAGAAAATCTAGGCAGAGGGGATTCCAAACCCAATCGCAAAATTGCAGAATACTTTTTACGGTACGGTAGTCAATCTTCCCAGAATGCTGTGTTTCAGTGCATTGCGATCGATAGGGCGGCAGACACGGCTTCCTAAGGATAAAGGATGTAGCCTATTTTGGTCTCCCAATATATACTCGACGGTACGTGGGAGGAAAATTCCGTACTGGCATTTGCTATCTTAGAGTGGAGGAATCACCCAACCAACAATGAAAACAACAGTTACCAGGTTTTACGATGCCGGAATACGTCTCTAGCCTAGACCTCTAGATGTTATGCATTAGGTTTCAAAGTGTTTTTAGATTCATTAAATTTATTTTAAGTTGATCTTGTTTAAAAAATTTCCTTTCAGGTTCATCGTGTGATGTGTATACAATTCCTAAAATGCAGTCTAAGATGATAAACAAATGTTTAATCTTCTTTTGGCAATGAAAATCCTAGCTACTAAGGAAAGAAAGTTGAGAGTCTTTCAACAAAGAGCATAGAGCACACACTAAATGCACTGTCCTAAATCAAACCAAGCAGTCTAAATGCAAATGCACATGCATGTATTTGTTTTCAACCTTCTTAATGTAAGAATGATGATAAGAAAGCTAAGTGCAAATCTGAATTATTTTCAAAGCGACAATACTCAACAAATTTCTTTTCAAAATGAAGTGAAGGTAAGGGAGTCACTTTGCGATCTCGAAATGAAAATTGCTTTTTGACACTTTAAAAACTACTAATTCAAATCATAGACAAGAGTAATGGTATGATCGACTATCAAGAACAATGGGATTGTCTTCTATGACTGAAAACGAAAGTTATGACACTTTCAGATTAAGAAATGATAGTTCGACTATGCTACTTCTTTGCAAAAGAGAACTGAAAATGGTGCACAATACATAAAAAAACTTACAGTTCTTTGCACAATAGAGGTGAAATGATGTAAGAGAAGGGGGTTTTCACAGAGATATACTGACCACAGACAGCAAAACTCCTGAATAGAACTAAAAATAGTGAAGAAAAAACTAAAGTCTGAAGGTAAAGTTAATCTTCCCTGACCATCGCACCTGTCACACAGGGAATTCAGTATGCAACGCACCTACTGCACATGGGAAGTGCGATGCATACAGATTGCCTTGAAGGCAGGGTGTGATGGTACCAGTGCGAGACTTTTAAACAGTTTTAGCTCACAATTTGCAATTCAGTTCAGGGATTTAGGCCGAGTAAGTGATGTTCAGTAAATGTAAATCACAGGGGTTGATCTAAGGAGGTTACTAGAGCCACCACTTAGGGAAATTAGAATGTTTGCAGATCGATTGTTTAATTCGTAAACAAAACCTAGAGATAGACTAAAGCAGCATTGATCTACTTTGCATTTGTATAACAAATGCAGTTCAAAGGCTAGCTGGCTTGACTTCAGGCTCCGTCTGTAAGTTTATAAAATAAACAAAGATAGACTAACAAACAATCTA
>APFE030760003.1:304783-364327 GCA_000404065.3 Pinus taeda | reverse complement strand
GCTTCTGGAAGATTCCATGATCTTCCACCTCGCAAATTGTCCCTGCCATTTGTCCATTCTCGACCATCGCACCCTACAAAGGGGCCATTCAGTATGCATCGCACCTTTTACATTAGGAAGGTGATATGCATCACACCCTCTGCACTGGGTATTCATTATGGTCCAGTTTTGACCATTTCTGAGCAGGTTTTAGTGGAGAACTTCTGGGAGATGATGTAATCAGCTGACCTTGTTCCTTTAGGCAGTGAAGCAACAATTTTAGGGACTTAGGAGCCCTCAGTTTATGGACATTTATGATTGGGGTTGTAGTTCCCAAAAATGTCTATAACAATATATATACTATGTAGCAACTTCTAATTCACACACAATTCATAACTCCATTAATCAATACACACCACACAATTCAGAATCAAATTCTTTGTATTGATAAATACATATTTACATAAGAGTATATTTCTCTCTCTGGCCTGATATTCTAATCAGTGGCCTCTGTTTTCCTACCTGCCTGTAGGCTTACAGTAAAACCTCTAACTCACGACCTCTAACTAACTAACCAACTAACTATCTAACTTGACTAACTATTTTTATGCCTTTTAGGCTTACATTTATACAAATGGAGTCTATAACCAATTTCTAGTTCAGATCCTTAATAATTTCAAATAAAACCTAAGAATCCTCTCAATCCTATAAATCATGAACTAATTCCCGATTCAAGATCTACAATTAATTTCCAAAGATATCAATCCCTATGAACTCTTGACTATCCTGATTCTCTCATGTTCCCCTTCATTTGATAACACTTACAATATGCCTCACAATACTTAATTAATTCCTATTTTCATTAAAATCACTCAAAAGCCTTAATAATTACATTAATTTGACACTTGGGAAACCAACTTCCTTAAAATACAAGACCCCCTATGTCTACTAAAATACAATGATTTTTCTTGAGCTGAATGCTCTTGCATCATCCACCTAAGCAACCCTAGATGCCTACCCAGCCAAATCTGAACCCAAACAATAGGCAGGCTCAACAAGTCTACGGTAGAGAGAAATCATACCCAGCTTATGCTGTAGAAATCCAGGAGATCAACCAAAGATCTGGGATAATTCTCCTTGATAACCAACCTCCCTCTCCACATAGGGAGGTTGAGGAAGAAAGAGAGGAAAGCAACCTTAAAATAAATCCACCCTTTCCTGAGAGATTAACCCAATGACTCCAGCCTGCCCGAGAAGAAACTGAACTTTTGGGAGAATTGAAAAATGTATGTGTAAAGATCCCCCTTCTCCAGGCAATCAAAGATGTTCCCATTTACAATAATTTGATTAAGGAGAAGTGCTTCAAGCATCTAGGAAGAAGAAAAAGGGATGCCCCTACCATTAATGTCATTGGGTAGTCGTCTGACTTAATGCTGGGGCAGGTAATATGTCCAAAATATTTGGACCCTGGAAGCCTTGTAGTAGATGTGCACATCAATGGCACCATTGTCCCACATACTCTAAATGACCTTGGTGCTACCATTAATGTGATGACCAAGGACTCCATGATCAAGCTCAACCTCCAAGGGTCATTGAGGAAGACCACAACAGTTCTGCAACTTGCAAACCATTCCATAGTCACCCCTGAGGGAATTGTGGAGGATGTGATGGTCTCCATTGACTCCTGGGAGTACCCTGCATATTTCCTAGTTATCCAGCCTAAGGCTAAGCTTACTGGTTACCCTCTCATCCTCAGGAGGCCATGGTTGGCCACAACTGATGCTTACATTAGCTGCAGAGCTGGGAATATGACCATCAAGAATGGGCATATGTCCAAACAATTAGTCTTATACTCTCCTACTCAACCTTCTCTAGAGAATGATTTACCCTTATGGTTGGAAGAGGAGGAAGAAGATGAGGTTTATTCTACCCAACTTTATGTTTTGGAAGCAACCATAGGAGGAGGAAAACAAGATGAGGATGACTTAATGGAACACCTACTCCAAAGTCCAACTCCTAGTTCATTACTATTAGAAGAAGAAGTAAAGGAAACCCAGAACAATAATCCAATTGACTTATGCTTGGCCAATCCCAACCCACTCCATGTCAAAACCATAGAATTTGGCCCAGAGAAAAATTTGAAAATTAATCCATCTCTTTCTGATTTAGAAGAGGAAAAACTATGTAACATGTTGAGAGAGAACCTAGAAGCCTTCGCTTGGAGTTACAAGGAAATGAAGAGAGTACACCCCTCAGTGTGTACTCACCACATATACATCAAAGAAGGTTGCAAGCCAGTTAGGAAACCACAAAGGAGGACGAATCCAACTCTTAAAGACATAGTCAAAGTAGAACTGCAAAAACTGCTAGATGCAAGATTCATTTACCCTATCTCAGATAGTGAGTGGGTCTCTCCTTTAGTGTTAGTTCTAAAGAAAAATGGTAAGTGGAGGATTTGTGTTGATTATAGGGAGTTGAAAAAAGCCACAAAGAAGGATCATTTTCCCCTACCCTTCATTAACCAAGTGCTAGATGGCCTGGCAGGGAAGAAGGTTTTTTCATTCCTAGATGGATTCAGTGGGTACAACCAAATTCAAATTTGCCCAGAATACTAGGATACGACTACATTCACCTGTCTTTGGGGTACTTTTGCTTATATAGTCCTTCCTTTTGGCCTATGCAATGATCCTGACATCTTCCAGAGAGCAGTCTTGAGTATTTTTGCTGAATTAGTACATGATGTTGTGGAAATCTATATAGATGATTTTACACCTTATGGCTATGATTTTTAAGAAGCCCTGACTAACCTAGGAAATGTATTCACAAAAGCATTGAAATGAACCTGTCTCTCAGTCTAGAAAAATGTGAATTCTTAATGATTGAAGGGACCATGCTAGGTCATTCAATATCTTAGCAAGGACTGGGGGTGGATCCAAACAAAATAGCAATCATCCAAAGGGTCCAACCTCCACAAAAGCAGAGATATGTTAGGAGTTTCTTAGGGTTAGATGGATACTATCGAAGGTTCATAAAGGACTTCAACATGTCGGCCTCTCCTTTGTTTGGGTTATTGGCCAAAGATTCTGAGTTTATATGGTCAAAGAGATATCAAGAGGCCTTATAGATTCTAAAGGGTAAGTTAACCACTACACCAATCTGTAGAGGCCCAAACTAAGCCCTCCCTTTTCATACTCATGCTGATGCCTCACACAAAGCCATAGGAGCAGCCTTAGGTCAAGAAGAGGAGAAATTTCCCTATGCCATCTATTTTATCAGTAAGAACCTGTGAAAGGCTGAGCTAAACTATACTGTGACCGAAAAATAACTCCTAGCTGTTGTGCATTCATTAAACAAATTTAGGCATTACATTACAGGCTATCAAACATTTGTGCATACTGATAATTCTACAATCAAATATTTAATGAACAAACCAGATGTGAATGCTATAATTATAAGATGGCTGTTTTTATTACAACAGTTTGATCTAACTATTGTTGATAAGCCTGCTAAGCAAAATGTTGTTGCTGACTTTCTATCTAGGATGAATCTGCCTACAGGTGAAGAAGGAATGGTAGATGACCAGTTACCGGATGAGCATTTGTTTTCTATTTCAGTTCTCTCCCCATGGTTTGCTGATATAACAAACTATTTGGTATCAGCAGAGTTACCACCAAACTTGCCCTCCAAGGAAAAGAGCAAGAGAGTCAGGAAAATCACCCCCTTCACCTGGATTGGGGGCAATCTCTTTAGACTTGGCCCATATCAAATCTTGAGAAGGTGTGTAAGGGAAGAGGGAGTCTTTGACATCCTTTTGACCTATCATGATGGGCCTTGTGGAGGTCACTTTGCAGCAAAGAGGACAAAATTCAAAGTGTTTCAAGAAGGATATTATTGGCCTACTCTTCATCAGGATGTGAAAAAGTACATTAGTCAGTGTGATCAGTGCTAGAGGATGGGAAAGCCTACTCCAAGAGATGAAATTCCCCTATAAACTTAGGTGAATTTCAAGCCATTTGACAAGTGGAGCATGGACTTCATTGGGCCTATCAACCCTCCTTAAAAAAAAAAAAACAACACATCATTTTGTGCACTGATTATTTGACTAAGTGGGCTGAAACCAAGGCGATTAAGACAGCAACAGAAGAGAAGGTGGCTGAGTTCCTAAGGGAGAATGTATTCTACAAATTTGGGTACCCTAGAGAGCTAGTCACAGACCAAGGCCGTGAGTTTACCTCCAACATGATTGAAGAAATGCTCAACCACCACAAAATCAAGCATAGGACCTCCACTCCTTATCATCCACAAGCTAATGGGTAAGTGGAGGTGACCAATAGGGCATTGGAGAACATCTTAACCAAGGTAGTGAGCAACAACAGGAAGGATTAGGCAGAGAAACTAGTTGAGGCCACCCAGGCCTATAATACAACATGGAAGACCACCACTAGATTTACACCCTATGAGCTGGTCTATGGGAAAAGGATTTATTGTCCATTGAGTTTGAATATAACACATTGAGGGTGGCAGACCAACTATATTTGGATCTCAATGATGCACATAAAGTAATATTGTTACATTTGAATGGCTTAGATGAATTCAAAATGCAAGCCCTCCTACATATAGAGATAATTCAGCTTCAAAGGAAGATTTGGCATGACAAACATATTAAAGAGAAGCAATTTCAAGAGGGAGACTGGGCATTGTTATATGATTCTAGGTATAAAGACTTCAAGGGCAAGCTAAGGACAAGATGGCTCAAACCTTATGTGGTGGAAAGATGCCATGATAATGGTTCAGTGAAAATCAGAACTATAGATGAAGAAGCCATTCCATTGCTTGTTAATGGACACCGATTGAAAATATACAAGAGGCCTTTATCAAAAAAAGATTTCATTGATAATATCAATAAGACAGTGATGATGGTGGATCAATTTCCAGCTCCTCCCTCATCAGGGCACTAAAAAAGAGAAAAAACAATAAGGATTCAGGTGAAAACCTCCATGAGGCGCCTGAGTCCCATCTTTGGGTTGAAAACCTCGTGAGGAGGCCCAAGGATGAGAAAAAAATGAAAAAGAGTAAGAAGATCCCTCGGTGAAAACCTTCCTTGAGGTGCCCAGGGTATATATCTAGGGTGAAAACCTCTCTGAGGTAGCGTAGGTGTTTAAAAAAATATATATATATATAATAAAAGAAATTATATATATAATAAAAGAAAAAACAATTAACAGGGTCCTTGGGTCAAAAATTAGTCGTTAATCTTTTTTAGCTGTTGGAATCTCTGCTCGAACTATTTAACACGCTAGACTAGATCTGTCTCTTCAACTTGTCCTGACGATGAACCACAATGGTTGGTTCAAAACGCGTCGACAAAGGTCTTTCTTTATGTGATTTACGCCGAAATTCTTCTTATAACATAATTGTTATTTGTAGGTGGGTGAGAAATACAATCAAGGAGCAAAGAGAAGATCCAAAGGGAACCCTTCCTCACATATATTCATCTCCTTGACTCTTTACCATGCATCCCTCCATCAATTCCCTTTTTTTTCACTTCATTACTTCAATTCATGTAAATATTGTGTTTTCTATAGGATCTCCTGAATGGTAGATTGGCTAGGTCCCCAAAATTCATACTAGGCATGATCTAAACAAACCCCTTAGCTATTACCATCATCCTTGCATCCACACACACTCCTACTCCCTCTGTCCATTCATTATAGCATCCTCACAGCACCAGCCAACAACTGTATAATTCCTGCAGAAACTCCCATAGATCTAGAATTCTAGTTAAATTAAACACAAATAATTTTCTGATATTCAAGAGAGGAAAGAAATAATTTTCTCCATAAAATCAATGTATTAAATTAATGAACAATAGTAATACATGATAAACCAAACCTCTAATCCCAAAGGGAGGTGGTTATATAGAAATTGTTGAATCTAGAAAACTAGGAAAAAACTAGTAAAAAACTAGAAAAGGCTAAGAAAAGATAAAGGGAGGCCTAAAATAGCAACAATGACTCAAGGCAGCCTATGCCAACTATCATCCATGAGGAAAGCATGAGGAGGGGCACATTTCCCAAGGAAGGCAACTTTAAAACATGCTAAAATGGTCTGGGGGACCAAATCCCTTGATTTAAGGGGGAATCTTCATGTGGGGTGCCAATCCTCAAATAACTCAAGTGGATGAGGTGTGGTTAGTGTGAACATGCACTTAGATGTATAAATGGTTTAGGAAAGTGGTTGGACCAATATTTCCATAATATTAAGCCTTTAAAGGCAAAAAACAAGGGAAAGTTGGTCCACCGAGCTAGTTTACCAAAAGCCAAGTGTGAACATGATTTTTAGTGCATGTGGCTAAGTCAAGGATACTTAGGCTAAAAAATAAATGTAGATGTTAGGATTATATTCCAACACCCCCACCTTCATCCTAACTCACTTATCTAAGATGAATCTTGGCCAATATGCCATGTTTGGTACTTAGGTACAATAAATAAAAGATCCTCATAAAATGAAGAAAGAGGGAAAACCTTGTGGGACCCCTCCCCCCCACCCCACAAAAAGAAAAAGGAAAAAAGGGCTAAGTGGCTAGAAGGACCTACTCAGTTGTCTCTACCACTCCAAGCATATCTCTCATTTCTGAAAATTTATTTTCAGTCAAAGACTTGGTGAAGATGTCTGCAACCTGCTACTCAGTGGGGCAGTACTACAGTGATATGACTGAGTCACGGATTAGCTCGTGGATGTAATGCATGTGAATCTAAATGTGCTTGGTCCTCTGCCTTTGAACTAGATCAATTGATATCTGAATGGACCCCTGATTGTCACAAAATATGACAGTCGTAAGTGGATACTGAATACCAAACTTGGAGAGAAGCCCCTACAACCAAACAGCCTGTGTCGCTGCATTCGCTGCACCTCTATACTCTGCCTCAGATGTAGATAAAGAAATCATGGATTGCTTCTTGCTAGACCAGAAAAAAGGCCTTGAACCAAAGCTGAAAACATAACCAAAGGTGGACTTGCGGTCTGTACCATTGCCAACCCAATCAAAATATGTGTACCCAATCAATGAAAGTGGGCAATCTGCAACATAAAAGATACCAAGATAGGAAGTACCTTTCACATATCTAAGAATTCTCTTTGCAAATTTCCAGTGGAGCTCATGGGGCTCTTGCTTATTTCTAGAACAAACTCCTACTGCAAAAGATATATCAGGTCGGGTGTGAGTAAGATACAACAAACTCCCAAACAACTATTGATACAGTGTATTGTCCACCAAAGGTGTAGTACCCGCATCCTCAAATCTGATCACCAAAAGAAAGGGAGATGCTGCTGGATTGGATTATGTCATTTGAAAGTAGACAAGTAGATATGATGCATACTTAGATTCTTCCATCTTGATCCTTGAAGTAGATTGAGAAACTTCAAGACCAAGAAAGTAGTGCAATAGTCCCAAATCTGTCATGGAAAATTGATCGTACAATGTTGATTTTATCGAATCAGTAGCTGAGGTGAGGTTCCATGTCATCAGTAAATCATCTTCATAAAGTAATATCAGAAAAAGTGAATCATCATGTTGCAACAAATAAACGTTCAGATCAGATTTGCATCAAATGAATCCAATGGAAAGCAGGAAAGAATCCATCTTTGCATACCAGGCTCTGGGAGCCTGTTTTAGGCCATACAAAGATTTCTTTAATCTGCAAACGAGGGAAGATTTTTGAATGTATCCTTATGGCTGCTCCATATAAATCTCCTCCTTGAGATCTCCATGAAGAAATGCAATCTTCACATCCATGTGATGAAATTCCCATCTACGAGAAGTAGCAATGACTAAAACTAGCTGAATGGAGTCCATTTTTGCAATAGGTGCAAATATCTCTGTGTAGTCTATGCCATGTGCCTGTGAGTATCCTTTTGCAAAAAGTCAAGCTTTGTACTTACTGATCTCACCATCTTTAGCAATCTTTTTTCGATAGATCCATCGGCATCAAGCAAGCTTTCTTCCTTTTGGAAGTGGAACCAAGTCCCATGTGTTGTTTTCCATGAGAGCAGAGTAATCTTCATCCATGTCAGCCTCCCAAAGCGAGTTTCTAGCAGCCTCAGAGTGTGACTGTGGATTTGAACCAAGTGTCATATAGAAATGTATGGGAAGCAATGGTTCAGTGGTAGCCAGGGCTTGAGGAGCCAAAAAAAACTGTGATCTAGTCCTTCTCGCATCTGCAGGATCACCGACTTGTTCACTCGCATCTTGCAGGGTTTTATCTACCCAAGTTAGTAGCTGAATTGGAGCAGTCATGACCTATGACTCGTACTCTGAATCATGCCCAAGAGGCTTCTCTGATGGCTTCTCTAAAGTGCTCGAAGAAGTTTCGGACTCCTCCTCATAAGTGGCAACAAGCAGTTCCTCGGTATGGTCTACTAAAAAATCATGTAGTGATTCTTCTTCAAACTTCACACTTCGAGCTACAAGGAACTTTTTAGTGTGAGAGTCCAACAATATATATCCTTTGAAACTATCAAGATATCCAAAAAAGATACATTCAACACTTTGATGCTCCAAATCCTTCCTCTTATCTGTCGGAATGTGAGCCCATGCTCGTAAACCAAAAATGTGAAAGTGTGACACTTTCGGTTTCTTACTGGTCCAACATTAAAATGGAGTGGTGCCTTTGAGTGCTTTGTGAGGAATGAGGTTTTGAATGTGTGCTACACAATTAATAGCTTCAACCCATAGCTTAGGAGCTAAATTATTTGGACTGTAGCATACAATTTCCAATCTCTTTTAATGACCTGTTTTTCCTCTCTGCGACACCATTCTGCTCTGGTGTATATGGCACTGTGTGTTGTAGTTGTATACTTGCATCAATAAAAATTTGCTGCACATATTTGCTGACATAATCTCCCTATTATCAATACGAAGAATCTTAATATTAGACCCAGACTCATTCTTAGCGAGTGCTTTAAATTCTATAAGGCATTCAAATACTTCTAATTTTAATTTTAGAAAAAATACCCAAGTAAAGCGAGAGAAATCATCTATGAAGGTGGGTACATATCAAGCCTTACTGATTGAAGGCTATGAGAATGGACTTGTGATGTTATTGTGAATTAGCCCAAGAGGTGAAGAAGCTCTCTGTGCCTTCCCTTTGTCAAACTTTTGCTCAGTATACTTTCCAAGAATCATCCTTGACATACCCCACTTGTGAATTTAATAGCGGGCAATCCTTCTACCATGTTTTCCTTGCTGAGTTGATGCAAGTACTTATAGTTTAGATGGCCAAATATTTCATGCCATAACCTACTGATATCATTAGATTGTGACAGAAAAATAGTGCTAATAGATTTAGGAACAAAGTGGGAGAAGAAATACAAACAAGAACCGTGATATGCAATTCCATGTGCAAGCTGTGAGTCCGTGGAAATGTCGGTAATCACCGCGGAGTCCAGAGTGAACTTCACCTTCCTTCTAGAGCCGGAATGAGTGATATGATATATCAAGAGAAGATTTGCAGATAGCGAGGGAACATTAAGCAAATTTGTGAAGCAGCCCCTTTCAAGGTCTGCGATTCCTTCTCCGCACACCTTTGCGGGTGTGGCATCTCCCAAGTAAATTAGGGATCTGGTGCTTTCTTCGATGGAGGAAAATTCATATTTTGATGCATCCATATGGTTTGATGAACCTGAATCAAGGATCCAAGCTGATGGGGTGGATGTGATCACCATTAAAGCATGACCATCTCATGATCTCCCTCTCCCATCTCCCGTTCTATTATCATCCTTCTTCCTTGCATTCTTGGGCATGGTGAGATTGTGTTGCTGCAATTTCTTAGCCATCTCATCGATTGTTTTCCTCATGAAATTTTCTTTAGGATGAATTCCTTTGGAACAGTAGCTACAAAGTGTTATTTCCTTCTTCTTCTTACCCTTAGGCAAACAAGATCTCTCTGAAGATTGTACGGGTCTCTCCTTCTTCGATTCATTAAATTTACCCTTCCCTTTTTTGCATGTCTCTTCCACTGCTCTTTGGAGCATCAGTAGCCACAAGTGCTTGGTTCTTTGAATGCTTGATGGAACCCATTTTGAATAAATTAGCTTTCTCTTGAGTCAATGCTGCAATGAATTCATCTAATGGAGGCATTTTCCATTTTTCCTGAGTCAATTTAGATGCTTGAAAAGACGATACAAACATGGAATATTCAGGGCCCAATTTTGAGAGAATCGAAAGGATGAGTTGATCTTCCTCTTTCTTGAATCCACATGCATCAAGTTCAATGATGAGGGATTTAAATTGTGAATTATTCTTGTAGGTTGAAGAAATGAGTTGGACTGAGGGATATGAGTTCATTCTCCAGTTGATGTACTCTCATTTCATCCTGCTTGCCAAATAGTCCTTCCAATATGGTCCAGATAGCATCAGGAGTAGTGGCTCCACTTACATGAAAGAGGAGTTCTCTAGAAATTAATAGGCATATCATCCCAATTGCTTCATCTAATTTATTGAAATACTTGATCTTCTTCACTGCAGAAGTTGGTTCAGTCTTCGTTCCCATTGTTATCCTGTAATGCCTTTTGCTTCGGAGGAGCAGAGTAATCTCTGTCTTCCATTCGAAGTAATTGAAAGGATTTAGAACGAGTTTTGTGGGCTGAGAGAGATGATCCATTGTTTCTTTTTATGCCTCTTTATTATCTATACCTACAAAAAAAACCATGTACAATCCACTAGATTCGAACTAGCTCTGATACCATGTAGAATTCTCACAGAAACTTCGATAGATCTAGAATTCTAGTTAAATTAAACACAAGTAATTTGCTGATATTCAAGAGAGGAGAGAAATAGTTTTCTCCATAAAATAAATGTATTAAATTAATGAACAATAGTAATACATGAGAAACCAAACCTCTAATCCCAAAGGGATGTGGTTATATAGAAATTGCCGAATCTAGAAAACTAGTAAAAAACTAGAAAAGGCTAAGAAAAGCTAAAGGGAGGCATAAAATAGCAACAATGACTTAAGAAAACCTATGAAAACTATCAGCCATGAGGAAAGCATGAGGAGGGGTGCATTTCCCAAGGAAGGAAACTTTAAAACATGCTAAAATGGTCTGGGGGACCAAATCCCTTGATTTAAGGGGGAAACTTCATGTGGGGCACTAATCCTCAAATAACTCAAGTGGATGAGGTGTGGTTAGGTGTGAACATGCACTTAAATGTCTAAATGGTTTAGGAAAGTGGTTGGACCAATATTTCCATAATATTAAGCTTTTAAAGGCAAAAAACAAGGGAAAGTTGGTCCATCGAGCTAGTTTACCAAAAACCAAGTGTGAACATGATTTCTAGTGCATGTGGCTAAGTCAAGGATACTTAGGCTAAAAAATAAATGTAGATGTTAGGATTATATTCCAACAAAAACATGATCAAGAAATTATAAGGGAAACACCAAACATTGGCAAGTGGTAATCCAGGAGCTCCACAGTAGCAACATCATGAAATCTCTAGTCACAGACACCTCCAAAAGCCAAGAAACCATCAATAGACAACAAAGGAGGAAGAAGAATGACCATGAAGCAAATAGACAATGCAATACCTCTGATCTTTGAAAACTGCAACATGCCATCAAGACCACAGGTAAGTATCCCACTCACTCACTCATATGCATCATTTGATCAAAAGTTGTAAAGGTTAAGAGGTAGTTGGTTTGTAAGTGAAAAGGTGGCTAGTTAACTTGGCTACCTTCGTTCAGTCATCACATACAAAGCAGGGTGTCCTCTCAAACATGGATGTAGTCAACTCAAAGAACAAAGGAGGAGAAAGACAAGAAGTGGTTAACTATGGATTTAACAGCTATGGGAGCTGATTACAAGGAGTGGGAATGATGAGGTGGTATAAAGGGAAACAAAACATTGTTTGCATGCATTCATGCATTCCACCTCCTTGAAACTCTCTCACTCAAGTAGCTCTCATAACTTTGGCCACCCACTGGAAGCAAGGATCTATCATTTTGCAAGAGAATTCCTACAAGAATAGTCTACAGGAGAAATCTACAGGATACACAGAGGCAGTCTATAGGATAGGTAGAGAGGGGTTCAAGAGGGAATATCAAGATAATTGTCCACTGCCACCATTATAAAGAGGTAGGATCTGTTAGTGTCAGTCTTTGTAGCCTTCCTCCAGTGATCAAACATGCTCTTACAAAGTGATTTTAAGGTGTCAAGGTCAAATTTTGTCATTTCAGTGAGTCTTCACGCAAAATTTGGTCACTAGGCATTAGGTCTAGGGTTTGATTTAACTCCTTTCAAAGTTGTCCAAATGTCAGTCCGTGTCACCATTCAGCTGAGTGTACCATCATTCAGAGGGTTGTCATCATCAGGTCAAGTTTCAATGGGTCATTTTACACCTTGTTCATGCTTCAATTGCACCTAGGCAAAGTTTGTTTCCCTCTCCTAGGGTTTTGAAGGCAATTTCTCTTGGATGGTCAAATCATCAGCAAAAATTGTATCTTGATGTTCATACACCTTCCCTTATCCTTAATGTACCTTATTAAACACTTCCCATCACTAAGATCCCCCAAATTCCTCATTTTCGCACAAACCCTAGTTTCTTGCTACAAACCCTATTTTCTAGGCTAGACCTGTTTTTTGCCTTTTTGCACCCCTTCCCCTCACTCAATCTTTGAAATTCCACTTTCCCCTACTTCTTAACATCTCTCCCTAGTTCCAAAAATTTTCTTAGGAATTTAGGAGCCCCTTATCCCCTTTGTTTCGCTTCATTTCAACAAATCCCTGTTCCACACATCAGGGTAGGTTTTACTCAAATGATGCTTTTGAGCAAGGAAATATTTCACTTTTTACACAGGTGTCATGGTTTTAGAGAAATGTCAAAAATACAATTGCCTCGGGAGAATTGATGCACCTCTGAAGTGACCTTGGGAAAATCAAGTTTTCTCTTAGGTTGGTTGGCCAAATGACTTTCTTGATGAGTAAAATGATAACTAGACACAAAGAGCTTTCCAATGAGCTATCATGAGCTCAATTTGGAGTTGAGTAACACCTTCAAAAGTTGACTGCAACAACACTTTTCCTTGAGGCAGCCTCATTTGGCACAATTTGACCAGCCTTGGGAGATTTTATTTTTGATAGCGCAAATGAACTCCAAATTGACAAATTCTAGTTTTCTTGGAAAGTAGACTCAAAGTAATTTCCAACGAGCTATCCTATGCCCAATTTAGACATCAGGAAGGCCTCCAAATGTCTCCTGAAAAAAGCACTAAAAAACAGGGTTTGGTGGCACGACGCATTGGGCAACTCGCACGACGCATTGGGCTGCATTTCTCAGTGCAAAAATACACTGGCGCGACGCATAGGGAAGGCATGGCACATTAGGCTGGATGCATGGTGCATATAGCCAGAGAGCCCAAAACTTCCAAGATTTGCTCAAATTGCCCAAAAACGTATGGATTGGTCTTGTGACAAGTAGGTAGAGCCTCCATCATTGTTTTTTATCCCATGTTGGTGTTTGTTTGATGATGATTGTGGCATGGTGAGTGTTCAAAGGGATGAAAAACCTATTATGTCATATTGCTACTACTAATTGATTTTGATGATGATGCACATATGGAGCATGATGGATGCTAGGTTATTATGACTTTACTGTAGAATGTTCATTGATGGGATGCAGATGGCCGAGGCATTGAGTGGCCATGTACTAGCATAAGATGATGTTAGTACCTCAATTTGTTGCTGCTACATTTCGAGAGCTTATGTCATAGCTCGTGGAGGCCCTGCACTTGATGGGTATTACATTTTTATTGTTGTTGCCACATGGAGCACATGTTGATGCTCATTGTTGCCATGTACTCATGAAATTTCATGTTTTGGGCATGTATTTATGAGAGCACATATGTAAAATCCATGTACTATCATTGTTTCATCTTTTGCAAAGAAACTTGCTGCTAGGGTTTCAATGCACTGTTTTGTCACCAAATTCACTCCCTCATCTCATTTTTCCCTTGTTTTCATTATTCCCTAAGTTCCACTACCCCTTAAATTCATACATCCCCTATCGCAAGTTCCCTTTCCCAAATTTCCTAATGTAAAACCCTAAACCCTAATCCTATACATAAACTCCCAAACCATCCCATATCTCCCTAACTAAACCCTATCCCAACAATCCCTCAAATCCTTCACTGTTTCCTCTCCCACAACCCCTCATTTCACTATTTTCCCTTGGTGGCAGAGGTCAAATGCATCAGCACCTATTTCTCCAAGACAATCTATCTACCAACTGACATGGCATCTGATTCTTCATATGGTTATGAAGAGGAGACCCAAAGTGATTCACCAGCAGAGGCACATGCACCCAGGAGGCCTCATAGAAGTGGCAAAAACATAAAGACAAACTGCCAAGCTGCCCAAAGGAGAAGGGTGGAGTTTACTCACTTGAGCAAAAGATCAACGCTGATCGGGAGTCTTGGCTTGAGAGAGTCAACATCCACTTGGAGAGACTACTGGACAAGGCCGATAGAGAAAAGGCATTGCTGAGACACATGGCTTTTCACTACATGGTGCGGAACAAGGTTTGCAAGGCGCGAATAAGGAATTTAAAGGCAGAACTAAGGAAGACATCAAAAAGGCAAAGAAGGAAAAAAGAGCATGATCGACTCCAGATATTGGTTGAGGCATCCTTGGCCCATCATAGCTCTTGATAGAGAAATTCGAGCCCAAATTTCAAGAAAGGAGCAATTTTTGCATTTTCAAAATTTTTTGCACTAAAAAACTGGGTTTTCCTCCATATGCGCCTCGCCACGTGGCACTTGCTTTTGCTAGGGAGCTCCAAATCACAAAAACTTTGCATTTCTAGATTTTTCATCAAAAGTTATGCTTGCTTGTCCATGGCCAAGAAATTTGAGGAGGTTTTGAGCCCTTAAAAGGTTAAAAAACACTCAAAAAATGACCTCATTGCCCCTATTTTGACACACAGGAAGCAGTGTTGGGAGATCGAAGTTTTGGAGGGGCAAATGACATCCAAATCTAGAAATTTTACTTGGGTTGGAAAGTAAACAGACAGGGCTTTCCTACAACCTATCGTGAGCTCAATTTGGACTTCGGGAAGTGCTTCAAAAATAGCTCCAAAGTGGCGCGATGCATAGAGAATTTGGACGCGACGCATAGAGAAATTTGGCCTAATTTTCACTCTTCAGCTGGGAAATTCGCCCAGTTTTGACTAGTTTTAATTTTTGATGTAACTATTGATCTACCATGATGTTATTTGATGACCATGATGTAATATTGGCATATTTTTACTTTTTCTATAGGATTCATTCACTAAAAAGTGAAAATTAAATGAATGAATCAGTTTCCTAACATATAGAGGCAAGTTGTTTGATTGCCCAGATTTCAGTTCCTTGTTTAAAATTAGTTCAAACAGCTCTTAGAATGATGATCTCGACCCCTAGAGGCACGGGAATGGGTTGGGCTAGTCTATATCATGTATTTTCTAAGTCATTTTTAGGGTTGGACACTTGGGATTGCTTGGCACTTCATTGTACATTTGATTTCTGCATTTTTGGCAAAGGAAAGACCAGGGTTTTGCAGCACTTGTTGGGATCCATGTGGCTCTGTGTTTTGATGGTGTTTTTCTTCACGTAATTGTAAGTTTATTGATGTTTCATGTATGCCATTTCCCTTCTCTTTGCTTCTGAAATTAAACAAATTGAGTGACAAAGGTAGAATTCATGAGTCCGTTGTGCTCTGCCTTAAACTTTGTTTAGTTTTACATGTTTTCGTCTATTTGGAGAGGATTCTTGCAGGTTCTTGCCCTCTTTAGCTCCTCAAGGTCTTTTATATCCATTCATTTAATCTAAAGCATCAAAACTACTGCCTGTTATGCTCCTATACCAATAGGTGTCATATTTCATGATTGGCTGATTAAAGTGCCAAATATGTTTATCTTTTCCATGCTGCAAAGGTTCCATATTGTGAAAAAACCAAAAAATTAAAAAATTAAAAGAGGGTGTGCCCTAGAAGAAAGATCAAAGGGCAAAAAGAATGAAATGGTCAAAAAGAAAGTAAATGAACCCCAAAGAAAAGATCAGGAAAGTGTGCTAGTCCAAAATGCCACTACTGTCCTATTTTGCAAAAGAATCTCATTGTGTGCAATCAGTTCACTCTTGCCACAGTTGATGGATGGCCAAATAGCTTAATCTAGGCCAGTTCATGTTTAAATTTCTTGTTTTAGAGGTAGAGAACAAAATCTGTCCAAACAGTTCAAGCTTGGCAGATAAGTAGTTAGGTAGAGAAGCAGAGGTGCTCAATAGCTAAATCTAAGCCCCTGGAAGAAATAGGGCAGACTTAGATAGGATGGCAGCTAACAGAAAAGAAGAGAGTAAGGGTTTGATAGTTTAAATGCACCCAAGGGTAAAGGAAGAAAAAATGTTAGGTGTAATAGGCTGGGTAGGCAGTTTTGATGTTGCAAAAACAGGTTTATGAGCAATTTTGTCTTTTGAAGATAATTCATCTCATAGAAATCATAAGCACAATGGAAATGGTTTGGCTACAAAACAGGTGAAGCATGACTAACTTCCCCCCACATTTCTCCAAAAATCACTTGCTAACCTCCCCACAAGGACATTGAGATCTGCTCAGTGCTCCTAAACACTTCATTTCATGAAAAAGACTAAGTTAAACTCTATTTTTACTTAGGATAATAAAGCCACATTTCTTGTGTAAAAATTCCTTTCTTCCATCATGCTAAGTTTTCTAAAAATCATAGCTTCTATCCCTTTTCATTTCCCTAAGCCTAAGTTTCACTTTTTCAACTTAGTGCTTTTGTTTGATTATATCTCTCATTTTAATCCTTAAATTTATTATATAGCTCCTACATAATATTTTCCCGCCACTATTATATAAAGTACATGAAAACCCCAAAAACGTTGTAAATATCCTGACCCCCAGCTAAATTATAGCCATATGGTAATGTTACGGGACTTAGTGGTTCATTCGTGGCCATTTACAACCCTGAGCGCACAACATTGGAATTTATTTAACATTTGGTTAAATAAATAACCAAACCCACATACCTAACCCAAGGTAATACCCCGCCCACATTAAAAAATGATGATTTAATGGTGGACCCTGCATCGTAGCCCTCAGCCAGTTTCGTTTGCCGCCAACCATCGGACCATAGCCTGCAGATCCAACAGCCCACGGCAATATCGCAAGCCCTCCGCAACCGATCATTAGTGCCTAGGGGATGGTGGTTTTTCCGCCATACTTGGGACAGGTTGCAGCCTCCTACATTGCTCGCTGCCCCCCCTCCAATACCACCATTGCCCAAAAGTGGTGCGGGGGCCAAACCGCTTACCGCCCCCCGTTGCCTCCCTGCTGACATCACCCTTGTGTCATGCTGACATCGCACCCACATCAGTGCTATGTCCGTGCCACGTCATCCTGCTACATGACAAATCGCTCCGTCATGTTGACGTCACCCAGCCGAGACACGCCAAAAACCCGCCAAAGTCAATTTTTTGTCAAAAAGGGCGTGAAAGTATCATTTTCACTCATTTTCGTTCATTTTCTCTATGCGACCGGTGCATGCGATTTTCATCCAAATCATTTGTTCAACCACACAGTCCACCACCCAGCTAAATTGAGTGCACAGTCCTGTCTTCCAGCTCAGCCCGCAGCTTGCAATTGCACAGTCCACTAATAAAAAACAGGTATTTACCCAAATTTCATTCCCAAACCCTGTGTTTTTTCAGTTTCTCTGCGAAATTGCCCGAAGAACCCAAATTTAAGATAAATTCACCACATTGTATTCAACAAATGCACCAGAACCATTGTTTTTGCCCATTTTTCACCAAAAAATCCTGCAAACTACGTCTCCCTCTACAAATTCCTCCCATTGAGCTAAAATTCACGCTGACTTCAGTCTGCAATTCCCGTAGAAAAAGCCCAAAAGTGTTATTTTACCTACTGTTTCTATAAGAACCCAAAATTTCAAGTTGAAAAATCACAGAAATTTGAATAATGGAAGCTCCAATGGCCCTGAACATTGCTCCCCTTAATGCACCTCACAAAGAGCTAGAATGGCTGCCCTTGGCTGATAAGGATTTTGAAATACAGGACTTAACTGGTGACAAAAATCACCTCCAAGCATTCTGTGAAATTAGGAACAGTCATCTAAATAAAACTGATCTCTATGGGATATGGGAATCAAATTTGCCCACATACTACCTTCCCTTCGTGAATGTATTCCCAGCTGTTATCCACCTATGTTGTGCCAATTATGAACCTACTTAGAGAGTAGTTATGACTCCAACTGGAACAATCCTCTTTCATATAACTCCTAAGTCCATAAATGAAATTCTACACTTCAAGACCACTCAGCCTCTAGCTCCTCTTTCCGTGGGATATTTGTTGGAGCAAGGCTCTAAACTATCCACAACAGAAATAGGCCGGATTGCCAAGTTATTTATGAGACCAGATTTCCAGCCCAGAGAGCCACCTCCTTTTCACCATGTGTGGTTCAATGAAGCTGGAAGATTCATCATTGATATGATATCCTATGTTCTGGGATTTAGGACAAGTGAATATGTTGATGAGACTATCTTAGCTTTGTTGTCCCTATTTATCCCAGGACATCCTCCTGTTGTCAAATATGACTTTACTACTTTCGTTGCCAACAAGATCCATGAGAAATTCATAAATCTAGACAGAGAAGGAGTCTTCAAGTATACCTCTTATATATATCATCTGTTCTTATACTATCAAACAGACAACTTTCAGTTTCCCATCAGAAAATTGGATTCTAAAGGAGAAAGGAGGTCTGTGATCTTCTGTATCTCAGTCTTCCATGAAGTCCATAACTCTCCTTACACTTACTGTGAATTCATTGATTTGTTTATACATCCGATCTCCTCTTTGCTGATGAGAACTCCTCCTCCCAGACTCTCTGATGATATGCACAAAATTTTACAGCTCTCTAAAAGCTACAAAATAGGTGACTGGTACTTCTACCAGAATCACACTGAGATAAGGATATATGGCTGTGAGTTGTGCCCTTATAAACTGCTAAAATATGTGCCTATGAGACTGTTTTCTCTTGAATACTTCAGGCAATTTATCAATTCAAACTTGAATCATTTTTATGGTGCCAAGAAAAAAGCTCAGTTGAAATTAAGAACCTAGCTAGGCCCTTTTGTCATTAACAAAAAGGAAGCATGGCAAGATTCTGACAAGATATTGGGTGAACAACTCAAATTAAAGAGGAGCTTTTGGTGGGTACCCTATGACCCAAATGGATTCATCTGTGAAAGAAAAGTTAAAAATAGGCTGTCAGCCTATAATCATTGTAGGATCCCTAAGATAGAGCAATTTGCCAATCAAAATGAGTGGGTAGAGGGCACATTAATTGAAGAACTCACTGAGGAAGAAAAGATGGAACAAGCAATGAAAAATCTTGAAAAGACTCTTGACCTGGACTCTTTTGGATAGGTGTCTTTCAAATTTCCTCAGCAAACCGAAGTGGGCACATCATTTGCTGAAACTTCACAGCAACCTGCCCAAGAAAGCACAACATCCAAAGGCAAAGAGGTGCTGGATTTAGAGCAGCACATAATGACAGATCAACTGGCATCATCAAAATAGCAAGGCCAAGGAAAAATTCCTCCTATCCAGACCAAAGCACCAGAGGTACCAATATTACAGACTCCTCTAAATGAGGAAAGGGGCAAGAAAAGGGATAGAGAAGAGACTATGCCTGTAAGTGGACTAGCAGAGCAAACAGAGGCAAAAAGGAAGAGAGTGGATCCTCTAGTTGAAGAGAAAATTATTGAGGAAACCATAGGAAGCATAAGAGGCGAGAGGGAAACCGGCCCACAGACATCCCCAGTGGTGGAAATATCTGCTAGCTCTCATAGGCAGGAATTGGAGAAGCAGCATAGTGTGGAAGTCTCCTCCATAAGGCCGCAAAGCAAACAACTTTCTGATATCAAAAGAACATTCATGGACATCAAGGCTCAGAATGAGCCAATAAGACTGCAACTTTATGATAAATTTCTCAAGATGACCCCCACCAAATAGCAAAGGTTAATGTCTACATATGACATTAAGGAAGAAAAAATGATCTTAAGTCACTTTATGCCTAATGTGCAACAACCACAGTCCGTTGTAGACTATATTAGAACAAATCTGGAAGTCCTTGCCAAAGAAATTCATCCTATAGACCAAATCGAGCTACATAAGTAAACTAGTGAGATGGTCTACTCTGCATTGGCAAGTAAGGCAATGTTGGCTCAGGAATTGCAAAACTCATTGAACAATACATCGGCCCAGCTAGATTTGGAAAAGGCATCTTCTTTAGCCAAGGAAAAAAGGATAAAGTCCTCGGAAGACATTATCATTGAGCCGGGACATGATCCCAAGGATGCCAAGGGAATAAAAGCATTGATGAAGAAAAAGGAAGAGGACATTGCTTCCCTCATAAAACAACTGAAACTGCCTATTACTATGCATCCACAAAATTCAGATATTGTGCAGGAAAAAGTAGAGGAAGACATGATGGACTTGTTGTTGAAAATGAATGAGAGACTAAGTGAGACAGAGAAGGCTTTGGAGAAAGCTTTACAAGATAAACAAGGAGAGTCAACCTCCCAGCCACCTCAAATAACTCCAACGGTTACAACTGCTCCTCCTACAGTTACAACAGCAGTGCCTCCCACTGTCCCAACAACATTAGCATCAGCAACAGGTACATCAACGACAACAACAGCTGCAGGCAGCATCACTGCTATGGCAACAGAATAGTTGATAAAAGCTATGGAGGATTTAAAACTCCAAGTGTCAGAACTAAAGGAGGCCAAAGAAAAATTGGCTAAACTTGAAGTGAGTTATGACAAATCTAAAATGATTGTGGCAGAAAAGACAAGAGAGGTAAAGGCATTAGAGAACAAAGTAAAAGCATTGGAAAATGACCTCTCTTTAAATAAACCTATGGGAGAAATCAGAGGCATTTTGTGGGCTAACATCAGTGAATCCATTAATAATGTATGGAGATCCATTCAGGTTATGTATGAATAGATGGACTTGATAGCAGTGGCCCGGGAGGAAATTCAAAAGGCCAGAAATTTATTGGGACATAAGCCCAAACAGGCTAACAGGCTAATCCATTTTTTGAACACTAAAATGAGGGAAGAACTAACAACATTGAACATAAGAGATAGGAAAAGCACCATCCTAACAATCAAAAGAGTTCTGACCATGAGAACCCTGATGCAGAATTTGGAGAGGAAGAGCCAAGACATGCAAGTGGAGGTAAGTTCTTTTGTAGAGAAATTTTGCAGGAAAAGGGCTTGCCTAGCCTGGTGGGAAACATGAATGCCTGTTGAGACAAGCCGAGTACCAGCTCAGGTTGAATAGATATGTTGCTGATAAAGCAAACACGTCATCAAGTACTCCAGCAGAGAAGACCCTTCCATCTGGCCAAACTCTTTACAGTAACTTGGAAAATCTATTCTATAGAACATGAAGTGAAACATCATTTTTCAGTCCAGCCTAACTTCTACAGATGAGACTTTGATAAAACTACAAAGGCATCAGTTACCAGAAGAATAGTGGTGGCAAAGTATGTTAGAAATCCTGTAGGCAAGTTTCAAACTTTTGTTTTCTTAGGATATGAAAGATGTCATAAAGTAGATAAAGGGAACGGGTGAGAGTCTCGCGGGGCTATAGTCTATCAAATCAAAATTAAATACACCTGGGGAAGTTGAGGCAGCAACGCGGAATATCAGTGGAAGTGGCCACTAGCCGACTCACCAAGCTTGCAGTCAACGCATCTCACCAACTAAGGAAGCCAACACAACAACAATTACTTCTGCATTTATTTCTCCCTATTTTCAAGATCATTTACTTCTCCTATAAAGTAGGTAGAAGAAGTTATTACTAGATATTATCTCTTTGAGATATTTTTGTGAAAATTTTTGTACAAATACCTCCCCCAGTGAAGTATTAGGGGTTGGTAATACATTTTTGGAACTACGCTGTAACACTGAAAATCTTCTGAATAAAAAGTTGTTGGAATGCGTTGTTGCTGAACTCTGTGGATGTGGATTTGATGGCAGAGAACTATGCTACAGAATTCTCAAATTATTTCATGGATCAATAAGTCTTTTTAACTCATCTGTTACAGTTTCTTCATTTTATATATCATCTATGTTCATAATCTCATTAACAGGGAAAAAGAATAACTCAGAACTTACTTGACTGTACTCTGTGTTCAATCTCTGTTACTATTAATGTTTTCTTCAGAATTAGCATAAGCAGGAATTCTTAACTGCTCCTGTTTCCCCTGGTTCTTACATATTGATTTAAAGCTAAGAAATTCTTAATTGCTTCTTTCTCATAATCATTCACTTTCCCTTTGTCTGCATGATGAAGGATTCTTAATTTCCCTTCACCTACAGGTTCCATTCCACCTGATTTCAGCCTTTGAGTTGTTCCATGATTGATTAACTTTCTCTGTAGTATCACCATTTGTCAAAGAAACCATATTCATTAGTTCAACCTCATGGACTCCATTAGCCCAATGGACTGAACTTATTAGATTTACACCTCTGTTTTATTGAATATTACCATCCAAAAATCAAACAAACCCTTGTACTTCATAACTAGCCTAATATAACTTAAACAAAGCTAAATTATAAAGAGAGAGCCCTCTCTAGATGCAGATTGGCTAGAATCTATGTCTAAAAGCATGGTCTATGGTTACCTCGACCATATTCCCTCCTTAGAATTTTCCTGGGGAACAACCTGAGTGATAACACTTCCTACCTTGCCCCAACTGGAACTCTACAAAAATCTGGCCTTCATCCCCGTACCCTAGTTTGCCTTTCCCTTGATTCCAACAAAACCCCTAAAACTCAAATCAAATCCTTGCACTTCATACCTAGCCTAAGATTAGTTGTAAAATTAGTGATCTCAAGCCCCATCTAATTATCTTTTACTGAGATTGACCCAGATAGATCCCTCTCCTGTCCTCGTAGGGCTAGCTATGAGGCTGAGCGTGGTTTGATGTGGACCTAGAAGCTTACCTTTTCAGCTTGAGGTAAATCTAGGCTCTAACATAGTGGAGACCATACTGGGGAAGAAAGTTTAATTTCATTGTTTGGCTTTGTAGACTATAGATGGAGCATGAAGTTAGCCAGATAGCCTTCGAAACTCTCTTGCTTTGCATTAGCGAAAGTAGATGAAAGCTGCTTCAGTCAATCTCCGGTCTAGTTTATAAACTGAACATCTGATCTAAATGATCACCCCAGTACATGTATCAAGTTCAGATCTGATTGTTGATGGTGGACAACGATCAGATACTGGAAAGGCTGAAATCATTCACCTGGCGATTCCAAATCATTTTTGATATTAGATCCAAGGACTCCACTGGAGGATGAACCCGATCAACAAAAACATGAAAGGACAAGATGGAAAGATCAGGTATTCAAGTTGGAATTTCATTCAAGACATTTTGTTCTTTATTTTCAATTATTTCTTTTCTTTTCCTGAGAATTTCAAGAAGGCTTTGTAAAGTATACTATGTTTGAGAAAAGATCCTCGGCCTGCATTTGATTCCTTCCCTTTGAAGGTTGTGAATACCAATGATTTGCATGCCTTTGAGCTTGATCAAGACCCTTTTCCTAATTCTTGTGATGACCATCTTCAAACTGATGAACCTGAAGAGACTAAGATTGATTCTACAACTTCTATACATACTCCACTACCTTGTACAATTCCAGATCGATACAAGCCTCTGATTTTACCTCCTATACCCCATTCTTTCCCTAAAAATCATGACCTATATCTACCAAGATTTGATGGTGAACGTGACAACATCACTGCTGAGAGACATGTTCTGAATTTTGAGTCTTTCCTTGACCTTTTTGAAGTTGATGAAGAAGATGTCAGTATTAGGCTTTTTGCTCTTTCTTTACAAGGCAAAGTCAAGAGTTGGTCCAAAACCCTACTTGATGCAAGCATCTCAGATTTCCAGTAGTTCGTCAAAGTTTTCCTCGACAGGTGGGTGGTAAGACAGAACACTTTCTTGATTATAGAAGAGTATAATCAATTGAAAATACTACCAAGGGAGACAGTACAACAATTTTCTGCCAGATTTAACCAAGTTTATTATTCGATGACTGTTAATATAAGACCTCCTCCTGGATCCGCTCTCTTGCACTACCCGGCTGCCTTTGATCCGGAAATGGAGTTTCATTTGAGAGAAAGGAACCTTGCAACACTTGAAGAGATGCAGAATAGTGCAATAGATGTAGAGGCTCATTTGCTGATCAAAAGGGAAAAGTTGAAGGAAGAAAAGATGAAAAACATAGATCCGGAGGAATCAACATCTCTAGAGGTAAAGCTTGACATTTTGGCAAGTGCAGTGGAAGAGATGATGCAAAGGATCACTGCAAGGAATGATTATAGTGTTCAATCCCATCGCTCGCTCATTGAAGAAGACCAAATGGCTGATCCAAAACATCTTCGTTCTTATCCCAGTCGTCATAGATCTGATAATGATTGTTTTATAGATCATCTTGGAGAAGAGAGATATCTTGATTTGACATGTATGCTTGATGATATATTTTATACCAATGATTTGCCTCAGTTTGATCAGTATGGTGATGATTATGTCCTCCAAGAAGAAGCTAATATTGCAGACAAATCAGCAGCTAGTTTGTGGGAGGAGGAAGTTCATTTTTAGTAGCTTGAGTACAGTGATCAAACGATGCATATCAGCTATGGCAGTGATGCGGAAAGTACTACAAATTTTTGAAGTAAGTGAAGAATCTTTTCCTTTTTGTTTTGACTCATTTCAATTCATCAGAGACAATTTCCATGCAATTAGAAATCAATTGTCGACAAGTCTTGATTTGGCTAATCTTGAGGACAATGAAAACCTTGTTCAAGACTTCTCATATCCAGATTTGTAGCCCCCGAATGCCATTTATTGTCAAGTTGTAGATGAAGACATGGAAGCTGGCACATACGATCAAATGATGCAAGATGATTCCATACCTTTTTGTTTTGAATCATTTCAGTTTCTAAAGGGAAAATTGCATAGTATATCTTCAATTGAGCAGCTTGTAGAAAATCATGTAATCTCATCGGAGCTAATAGAAAATGGGATGCATCAGTCTTTTCAAGTTTTTCATGATCCAATAGCTGATGTGTTGGATAATGTTTGTAGTCAAAGTCCTTCTACTATCTATGGGCTTGACAAAAGTATTGATACAAACTTGATCCGACAGCTAGTTTCTTTATCATTTTCAACAGGAGTCTTGTCCCAAAGTTTAGATCAAAGTTTGCATTCATGGTATGAGGAGAAGAGAAGTAATTCCTTGGATGAGCTAAGTTCTAGTGTGCATGAATTTTAAGATCCTTATGCAGTGTTTTTGGAGGCGGATAGAGAATCCATAGTATTCAACGGATCTGTTCACAAGTTTTCATGGGATTTTCCTTTTAGTAGTTCTCTCTTGTTGTTCATAAGCAAGCACTTGCGGAGAATTCAAACAGCAACTAGAATACTTACTTGGTTGCATTGGTTGTTTCATTTCACTTGATCAGGTGATGAATGGAACAACTAGAGTAGGTTGTATTGAATAAGCTCTACATTGAGCATATTTTCCAGTTTGTCGGCTGTGTTTAAGTATCGAGTCAGATTTTAGTTTAGTGGGAGTCAATTTGTGTCATCAAGTCGTCAGTTTTCAGTCATGCATTTCAGCTTGAGTTTTTGACTCCATTGCCTAATGGATAAGGCACTAGTCTGCTCTCCCAAAGATCTACCGTTCTTGGCACCTCCAAGGAGCTACCATCCCCATTGGAGCCAATGTTAGTGTTAGTATTTGCAACCTTCCTCCAGTGATCAAACATGCTCTTACAAAGTGATTTTATGGTGTCAAGGTCAAATTTTGTCATTTCAGTGAGTCTTCAAGCAAAATTTGGTCACTAGGCATTAGGTCTAGGGTTTGATTTCACTCCTTTCAAAGTTGTCCAAATGTCAGTCCGTGTCACCATTCAGCTGAGTGTACCATCATTTAGAGGGTTGTCATCATCATGTCAAGTTCCAATGGGTCATTTTACACCTTGTTCATGCTTCAGTTGCACCTAGGCAAAGTTCGTTTCCCTCTCCTAGGGTTTTGAAGGAAATTTCTCTTGGATGGTCAAATCATCAGAAAAAATTGTATCTTGATGTTCATACATCTTCCCCTATCCTTAATGTACCTTATTAAACACTTCCCATCACTGAGATCCCCCAAATTCCTTATTTTTGCACAAACCCTAGTTTCTTGCTACAAACCCTATTTTCTAGGCTAGACCTGTTTTTTGTGTTTTTTCACCCCTTCCCCTCACTCAATATTTTAAATTCCACTTTCCCCTACTTCCTAACATCTCTCCCGACTTCCAAAAATTTTCGCAAGAATTTAGGAGCCCCTTATCCCCTTCGTTTCGCTTCATTTCGACAAATCCCTGTTCCACACATTGGGGTAGGTTTTACTCAAATGATGCTTTTGAGCAAGGAAAGATGAATTTGGAAACATTGAGAGAGGTTTTTCTCCAAAACAGGCCACGGAAGAAAAACCTCCTTCACTTGCTACACAGGTTTCATGGTTTTAGCGAAATGTCAAAAATACAATTTCCTCGGGAGAATTGTTGCACCTTTGAAGTGACCTTGGGAAAATAAAGTTTTATCATATCTTGGTTTGCCAAATAACTTTCTTGATGAGTAAAATGATATCTAGACACAAATATCTTTCCAATGAGCTATCATGAGCTCAATTTAGAGTTGAGGAACACCTTCAAAAGTTGACTGCAATAGCACTCTGCCTTGAGGCAACCTCATTTGGCACATTTTGAACAGTCTTGGGAGATTTGATTTTTGACAGGGAAAATGAACTCCAAATTGAAAAATTCTAGTTGGGTTGGAAATTAGACTCAAATACCTTTCCAAATAGCTATCCTACACCCAATTTGGACACCAGGAAGGCCTCCGTAAGTCTCCAAAAAAAGCACTAAAAAAAAGGGTTTGGTGGCGCGACGCATTGGGCAACTAGCGCAGCGCATAGGGAAGGCGCAGCGCATTGGGCTGCATTTCTCAGTGAAAGATACACTGGCACAGTGCATAGGGAAGGTGTGGTGCATTGGGCTGGATGCGTGGTGCATACAGCTAGAGAGCCCAAAAACTTCCAGGATTCTCTCAAATTACCCAAAAACGCACGGATCGGTCTTGTGACAAGTAGGTAGAGCCTCCATCATTGTTTTTAATCCCATGTTGGTGTTTGTTTGATGATTCTTGTGGCATGGTGAGTGTTCGAAGGGAAGAAAACCCTATTATGAAATATTTCTACTACCAATTTATTTTGATGATGATGCACATATGGAGCATGATGGATGCTAGGTTATTATGACTTTACTGTAGAATGTTCATTGATGGGATGCATATGGTCGAGGCATTGAGTGGCCATGTACTAGCATAAGATGATGTTAGTACCTCAATTTGTTGTTGCTACATTTTGAGAGCTTATGTCATAGCTCATGGAGGCCCTGCACTTGATGGGTATTACATTTTTATTGCTATTGCCACATGGAGCATATGTTGATGCTCATTGTTGCCACGTACTCATGAAATTTCATGTTTTGGGCATGTATTTATGAGAGCACATTTATGTGCATATGTAAAATCCATGTACTATCATTGTTTCATCTTTTGCAAAGAAACTTGTTGCTAGGGTTTCAATGCATTGTTTTGTCACCAAATTCACTCCCTCATCTCATTTTTCCCTTGTTTTCATTATTCCCTAAGTTCCACTACCCCTTAAATTCATACATCCCCTATCCCAAGTTCCCTTTCCCAAATTTCCTAATGTAAAACCCTAACCCTAATCCTATACATAAACTCCCAAACCATCCCATATCTCCCTAACTAAACCCTATCCCAACAATCCCTCAAATCCTTCACTGTTTCCTCTCCCACAACCCCTCATTTCACTGTTTTCCCTTGGTGGCAGAGGTCAAACACATCAACACCTATTTCTCCAAGACAGTCTATCTACCAACTGACATGGCATCTAATTCTTCATATGGTTATGAAGAGGAAACCCAAATTGATTCACCAGTAGAGGCACATGCACCCAGGAGGCCTCATAGAGGTGGCAAAAACATAAAGAAAAACCGCCAAGCTGCCCAAAGGAGAAAGGTGGAGTTTACTTCACTTGAGTAAAAGATCAACGCTGATTGGTAGTCTTGGCTTGAGAGAGTCAATATCCACTTGGAGAGACAACTGGACAAGGCTGATAGGGACAAGGCATTGCTGAGACACATGGGTTTTCACTACATGGCGCGGAACAAGGTTTGCAAGGCGCGAATAAGGAACTTAAACGCAAAACTAAGGCATCAAAAAGGTAAAGAAGGCAAAAAGAGCATGATCGACTCTGGATATTGGCTGAGGCATCCTTGGCCCATCATAGCTCTTGATAGAGAAAGTCCAGCCCAATTTTCAAGAAATTTGGAGGAAGTTTCTCATTTTGAAAATTTTTTGCACTAAAAAACAGGGTTTTCCTCCCTATGTGCCACGCCACGTGGCGCTCGCTTTTTCTAGGGAGCTCCAAATCACAAAAACTTTGCATTTCTAGATTTTTCATCAAAATTTATGCTTTCTTGTCCATAGCCAAGAAATTTGAGGAGGTTTTTAGCCCTCAAAAGGTCAAAAAACACTCAAAAAATGACCTCACTGCCCCTATTTTGACACATAGGAAGTAGTGTTGGGAGATTGAAGTTTTGGAGGGGAAAATGACATCCAAATCCAGAAATTCCACCTGGGTTGGAAGTCGACAAGAAGGGCTTTCCAACAAGCTATCATGAGCTCAATTTGGAATTCAAGAAGTGCCTCAAAAATAGCTCCAAATTGGCACGAGGCATAGAGAATTTGGGCGCGATGCATAGAGAAATTTGGCCTCATTTTCACTCTTCAGCTCGGAAATTCGCCCAGTTTTGACTAGTTTTACTTTTTGATGTAACTATTGATCTACCATGATGTTATTTGATGACCATGATGTAATATTGGCACATTTTTACTTTTTATAGAGGATTCATTCACTAAAAAGTGAAAATTAAATGAATGAATCAGTTTCCTAGCATATAGAGGCAAGATGTTTGATTGCCTAGATTTCAGTTCCTTGTTTAGAATTGGTTCAAATAGCTCCTAGTATTATGAGCTCGACCCCTAGAGGCATGGGAATGGGTTGGGCTAGTCTATATCATGTATTTTCTGAGTCATTTTCAGGGTTGGACACTTGGGATTGCTTGGCACTTCATTGTGCATTTGATTTCTGCATTTTTGGCAAAGGAAAGACCAGGGTTTTGCAACACTTATTGGGATCCATGTGGCTCTGTGTTTTGATAGAATTTTTCTTCATGTAATTGTAAGTTCATTGATGTTTCATGTATGCCATTTCACTTCTCTTTGCTTCTGAAATTAAACAAATTGAGCGACAAAGGTAGAATTCATGAGTCTGTTGTGGTATGCCTTAAACTTTGTTTAGTTTTACATGTTTTCATCTATTTGGAGAGGATTCTTGCAGGCTCTTGCCCTCTTCAGCTCCTCAACGGTCTTTTCTATCCATTCATTTAATCTAAAGCATCAAAACTACTGCCTACCTTGCCCCAACTGGAACTCTGCAAAAATCTGGCCTTCATCCCCGGACCCTAGTTTGCCTTTCCCTTAATTACAACAAAAAACCCCTAAAACTCAAATCAAATCCTTGCACTTCATACCTAGCCTAATATTAGTTGTAAAATCAGTCATCTCAAGCCCCATCTGATTATCTTTTGTTGAGATTTACCCAGAGAGAGCCCTCTCCTGTCCTCGTAGGGCTAGCTACGAGGCTGAGCATGGTTTGATGTGGACCTAGAAGCTTACCGTTTCAGCCCAAGGTAAATCTAGGCTCTAACGTGATCTAAAAATCCATCCCAATTTACAAGAAAATGAACTAGAAGTCCTCTAAAAAGCTAGTGGATTACATACACAGGAAACTCTATTTTCTCAAGAATTTGCTCATTCCCTCAATCCACACAGCAGAATCCATGACACTATTATAGTTAGAGGGCTCACTATAGATCTCACCCTAGAGTTCATCAGTAGGGTAACCACACTTCCCCTAGGAATTTCATGGAGAAAAGAAGACAAAGAAGACAGTCAGGTGGCAAAAAGGAAATTCTTTTTAGAAGGTGAAGAACCCATAGAGGAACATGATGAAGCATAAAAGGAGGATGATGTTGAAACAGAAGAGGAAGAAGGCATTGAAATAGAGGAGAAACAATAATAAGAGGAAGAAGATAAGAAAAACAAAGAGGAATAAGGCATTGAAACGGAGGAGAAAGAATAGAAAGAGGCCATCCAGCGGAGGATGCCAGCTAAATCCTATGCTCTTTACCTCAGAAAACAATGGCTACAGTTTCAGATTAAGGCACTAGCACAAAGGCGCACCATGCCATTTGAGGACTGCAGGCAGTTTATTGATCTTTGTGATCAGAGTGCACTAGAGGATAGGGACAAAATGGCTAAGTTTTACTTGCACAACATGGTCCTCACATACATGAATATTTGGGATACTAATGCAGAGCTAGGAGATCTACAATCAATGGCTTTGGCATCATCGATGAACCATGAGAAGTCAAGAGCTAGAAAGATGAAAATAATATTGGCCAGAGAGCAAAATGAACCTTTTTTTCATCAAAGTTGAACAATCAAATCCCATGGCCCTAATCAACACTGATAATCTAATTGAAAATGATCCTTAGCTGACACTTAGATATCTTTCTTCCCAAGAGAAAGCAATTTCACATTTTGAGGATATGTTTAGGCTGTTAAGAGATGATAATATACATGTCTGCTAAAGGAGATGGAAAACACTGCCACACAAGATGAAGATCAATGAATATCACTCCCCTCAAAGGTTGATAGAGCCACTCAATAAGACACCTATGTATAAGCAATCAATGCAAAGGTTGAAGGTCAATTGGATAGGCCTAAAACTCAATACACCACTACTCCTAGGGATGATAGAAGGGAGAAAAGAAGAAGAGGAAAAGAGGCAGTGGGAAGAAGTAGAAAGGAAAGCAGGCTTCTATGAATAAGAAGAAGAGACCACAACAGAAGCATGGGATGTCAGAAAGGCTACTAGAGCCATGAAGGACATGGACATTGACTAAGTTGATTAGAGGATGAACAACACTTTCAATAGGGGGATGATGATGGGCTTCATCATTGGGTAATTATATGGGCCTTAATTGGCCTTAATTCACCTCCTAGCTTAGTCAAACCAACTATTGTCATAGCTTATTGCATACTTTTGATTATATTTTGTTTATGAGAGAAGTTAGATTTGGATATTTTTCTTTGTGGTCTAATGTGCATGTAATGCAGGAAAAAATGATAAAAGCAAGAAAAAATGCAGGAATAAAGGAATAAAGGGTAAAAGCGAGGAAATGTGGCAAAGAACTTAGTCAAAACTTGAATGGGACAAGGGAGAGTAAATATAGGAGGTAAATCCTCCTCATTTACTACCCCTCTGTTCGAATATTCCTCCATCGGCTCGGAGTGAAGACATGCATCACTTTGAAGACTAGAAGACAGTCGTGTAAGTGAAAGTGACAGAAGCTAATTTATCTTGATTGGGGAGCCTAGCCTCCCTAATTGGAAGGAAGTCATTGGAGACTTTAGATGTATAAACAGAAAGGCTTAAGACCTCAATAGCATTCAGATTTTTATTGTAAAACTCTGCTTTATCTCTGAGCTGCAAGACTTGTGACAATTTGTTATGTAATCCATGGTTTTGACAATGAGAATGAGTTTCGTTTTGAGCCAGCTCTAGCTAAATTAGAGGGTTGAAGCTCTTGGGTTAGGCCCAATACGAGAAGCTAAATCTCCTCTTTACTGTACATGTATGCTAGCATATGTTTTTGTTTCTGTTCATTTGCTTAAGTAGCTGCACTTTCATTACAACGGTATAGTGTAGATTTATGGTTTAACTTTTCATTTACTTAAGTCGCTGCATTCCTCTTACAGTAGTGTAGAGTAGATCAGTTGTGCTTTTGTTTACTCCCATTTGTGCCTTCTCATAGTTCATATGATAGATAGGAGGAAAATATCACCACAAGGTTGTTCGCAGGTGTCTCGGCCTCACTTCCTCCCTATGGGACCATGACTTGAGGAAGAGACCCTTTAGTAACCCCAAAAACATAGGTTTCTGGTTCTCGCATGAGCTATGGAGTTTGTTGTTTGATGTAGTTACTTGTTCACCCTCACTAGTTTTTTTGTCATTTTCATTTGAAACCTCACTCAGAATGTTCTTCATGCATCATTTCCTCACCCTCTGATTCATTAGTTTATCCAACTGCTGCCTCGCATGAAGTATTCCACCTACTTTATGCACTTGAAATCCCCGCTATCGATTTTCCTTGCCTAATCCAATGGCTATCACGTCACCTCAACACTTTATGCACATTAAACCCACATCGTTGACCTGCCTTGCCTGATCCGATGGCTATCACGTCACTAGATCGCCAACTAGCTTGGCTAATCTCCACCATTTATCTATCTAGCCTGATCCGACGGCTATCTTGCAATCTCGTGTGGATTCTTGCACAACCGTTATCCACCCGAGAGCATGCATGAAAAGTGGTTTTCTCATGCAACGTGTCGCTCAGTTATGCTAATCACGTGAAATTTAGAAATACAGCTTATAACTTTAAGGGTGTGTGAGAAACTGCTTACCAATTTCAAAACTTGCTCTATCATTTCCACACATTTTCTTCCCGCGATACGATCTCCACCGTCCATCCTCCGATTAATATTGTCCATCCATCTCTTGACTTAATCTCTGTGATAAGATCTCTACCATTCATCTCTTGTTAACCATGTTCGTTCATCTAGTCACTAAACCGCCCATGATACGATCTCTACCATTCATCTGCTTCTTTACCCTGTTTGTTCACCTATTAACTAAACTGCCCGTGATAAGATCTCCACCATTCATCGTGTTCGTTAACCCTATTCATCCATCTATTCACTTAAGCCCCCGCGATAATATTTCGATCATCCATCTTTTGTTCATTGATCGATCCAACGGTCCTTATGCACTACTGCATCCTTATGTCCTCCTTTCATCAATTTCAATCTCCGACTACTCTTCCACTTGAAAATAGATTTAGTTTAGTTCCTTTTCTTACACATTAGTATAGTTTAATTCTCTTTACCTCTGCAACTTAGATAGCAGCATTAGGTTAGTGTTGATTTAGCAATTCTGTTTAGCATAACTGTTTAGATGGTTAGTTAGGTTATGGTGTGGTTTATCATTACACGTTGTTTTCTTTATTACTGCAGTAGAGTATCTCTCTCTTAGAATATATTTTCTCTTCCTCCATCAAAGAATTAATCTTATTATGACCCTATAGAAATCTGGCTTGGAACCCCTAAGGTCTCTTGCCAGATTAGCAGTGACAACAGGTAGGACCTTCACTTTTACTTGTGCATATAACACTGTCACCTCCAAGTTTGTACGAACCCTGGGTTGATAAGTAAAGCTAGTAGCCCTGGGAGTTGCAACATTCTTGTTGCAATATCTAGGCTCATCACATGGATCTAACTATAGTTATATCAATATTGACTCGGTGGATGAGTGTTGCTTGAATGAAGAAGTGCATGTAGAGTCTTGGTTAGTGAAGTTGGCTACAGGTACTGAGAAAATAGTTCATCATTCGGCAAGATCTTGTGCATTTGTGTAGTTCATATTCTAGTGACAAAGGGAAGGGTGTTGAGGATGCATAAGTCTTGAAGAGGTATCCTATTTTGTAGTAGTTTCAGGACGTGTTTCCAACAGAGATTTAAAATTTTTCTATTGAGTTGATGCTAAGAGAAACACCAACATCAAAGACACTGTACATGATGAGCACTCCAAAATTAGTGGACTTGAAGTTGCAGTTGAAGGAAATTCTTGACAAGGGATACATTAGGCTAAGTGTATCACCTTGGGGTGCACCAATTTTGTTTATGAAGAAGAAGGATGGTACTCTTAGGTTATGCATTGACTACAAACAGTTGAACAAGGTGACGATTAAGAATAGGTGCCCTTTGCTATGGATTGATGACTTGTTCGTTCAATTGAAGGGAGAAAAATTTTTCTCGAAGATTAATTTGAGATCAAGGTATCATCAAGTACACATCAAAGAAGAGGGCATCTACAAGACTGCTTTCTGAGCTAGGTATGGGAATTATGAATTTGTTGAAGTTCTTTTTGGTTTGAATAATGCTCCAACTACTTTCATGTGTTTAATGAATATGTGTTTTGTCCTTATCTAAACAAGTTTATGATAGTATTCATTGATGACATATTGATATATTCTAAGAATGAGGAAGAAAATGAAGAACATATGGTATCAATGTTGAGATTGCTAAGAGAGCATCAGTTGTATGCCAAAATTAGTAAGTGCAGTTTCTTTCAGACATACATTCATTCTTTGGGACATGTTGTTTCCAACGAAGCATAGCAGTGGATTCATAAAAGAATAGAGCTATAATAGAGTGGGTAGTTCCTAGGAATGTGGATTAGGTTAGATCATTAATGGGATTAATAGGTTATTACAAGAGGTTCTGTTGACGAGTGTTGGAAATCCGTCAACCAAAGGTATCTCCCTGATGGGAAGTCCCAATTAGACCTCACATTGTTTGGAATAGGAGCCCCATTCAGGGTATCGACCTAGCTTCCATACACTAATACACAATGGCTAATGAGTTACTAAAAAATGATTAAAATTTGCATATAAATGACTATTTTTCAGTCGGTGACCAATAGTATCTTATAAAGCAACCAACTTTTAGTCATTTTTAGCTTAGTCATTAATTGGTTGTCTCAATTTTATCATCTAGTAGTATAGTTAGCCATTAATTTGGTAATTAATTTAGTCATTGATTTATTCATTAATTGCCACACTTAATGACCAAATATACAACAAAATATATTATTAAATGATCACTTGAAAAAACCAATTAATGACCAAAGAAATATGACCAAAATGTTGGTTGTGTTATAAGATACTGTAAATTAGCTACTAATAGTCATATATATGCAAATTTTAGTCGTCATTTGAAACTAATTAATGACCAAAGAAACATGTCTAAATTTTCATCGTGTTATAATATACTGTAAATTAACTACTAATAGTCATATATATGAAAAATTTAGTCATCATTTGTAATCAAAAATTTATCATTTGCAGTGTTCATTTATCTTTTTTATTTTATAAATGACTAATTTAGTAATTTATATTCATTTCATTTACTTTCATTAATAATCATTATACACGACTAGTTTAGTCATTTATTCATTTTATTTATGTTCATCATTAATCATTATAAAATACTAATTTAGTAGTTTTGGATTGATTTTATGTGTTCATTATTAATCGACATAAATTAATTAGTATGATTTTGTGACTAAATTAAAAAAATGTCATACAATGTGCATGTTCATCTAATATGAAAATGGAAAGTTACGTATATTAATTACAATAATAAACAATATCAAGTGCAATTATAAATAATTTCAACCACATAAATTATATTATATGAAATGTAAAGTATCACAATATGAGTTTTGAACTTAATATTTGTTAGACTACAATTTATACGTGAAATGTTGTTTCATCACTTTAAAACATTATCATTGTGCTTCCAAGGCATTGCAGGTGAATTCACCAACTTTGAAGACTTGACCATTGGTCTCTATGTGTGTGCCTTATGTGGGATATTCACTCTAAGGGTATCACTAGACCAATTATCTTCTTTCTTTTTGCATTTGTTGCTCCAGTGTTATTGTTCTCCTCTTTCTTTTATTCCTGCTTCTTACCATCAATACTGAGTTCCTTTTCTGAAAAAAAAAGATGTTACAATGCAGAGTGTAAAACATGAAAGACGATGAACACTAAAATATAAAAAAAAGTATACTATAAATGATTTATACAACATATACCTCAACATTAGCAATGCCAAATCCACTCCCCCCCATAAAATCAAAGAAACTCGAACACACTTTCTTTAGTTAGGAGATAGTGGCCACTATGTGGCCAAATGACTTGTATAAATAAAGCAAATAAAACATCACCATAGAAAAGAACACCTTAGTAACTTAGTATTCAACCTTCAGGGAAATCTTAGGCACAATCATGTCAACTAAGTTACATGCTAGAAATCTCAAGTTGTAGATAACTTATGAAAACAAACAATTTGAGGTATGATGTCTAATCCTTGTCGTTTCATTTGCAACAACATTTCATTCTCTAATATAAACATGTGCTCAAATAACAACAGAAAAATAAACTTTTCTAATAGCCATGAACATATTTTAACACAAAACAACTAAAAGGATTTCAATCAATATCTTGTAATGCTAATTTCATCTTCAAGCTTTGGTTTTTGTTCAAATGTACATGATACCAAGTATTTTCAATTTCATAGCTAAAATACAAAACAAAATAAAGAGAAATGTTCAAAATACAATCAAACAATAAAGAGAGGATATCATGTAATGGACATTTCATAAAACGATTGTTTACCTATCCACCGATGTCTTGTTTGTCATTCCTAAAACATTTTCTTGCCAAAGATAACCATGAGGTGAAAGAATCACAACATTAGAAACCATAGGAATCCCTACTAGTAACATTTCCAAATTCGATGGCTCAGGTGCCTGAAGGATCTCCAACATCAAATGAATCATATCGAAGACATGCTCTGCATTTTTCCCCATCCTTTTTCCAATCACATTTCCTATAACCTTCTCGCACCAAAGTCAAGTAACAATCAAACGAACACATTGACATTTGATTTTATCTTTTATCTCTATAAACTTTGAATCTAATTTGTTCCAGGAACATATTAATTCATATTTAAAGCCTTCCTATCATGAGAAGGTATCAATCAAGTAGGACATCAGAAAAATGAACCTCAATGAGGTTCTGAAACATTGTTTACAATATCAATATTTTTCTTGTTGTGATACCTTGGGTAGGAAAAATAACATATCTGCAAAAAAACCATATATTACTTATGTTCAAACTCTGTATATGGTGTATTCTTAGGAAACTTTTTAAGATGTTCCTCTGCCTTTACCAAAGAAGATTGTAGCTTGGTTAAACTTTGTATCATTTCATTCAACACCAATTTCTGCAAGATAAATGTCACACATTATTCTTTCCCATTTCTCAACATGCTGCATATGATAAATTCAAAGTCACATAAAATGAAGAGAAAATCCTTTTCTAACCAAAACAAACAAGCAAACAATTCCTCTAATAAAACTTCACTCCTCAGAAATTACATTGCCACGTGCTTAGGATAAAGGTGAGATTCTTTGAATCATCTTTAAGTCATATTTAATGGGATATTCATATGTTTACCATTATGTCAATTTGGTGCGCTCTCTCTCTCTCTCTCTCTCCTCTCTCTCTCTTCTCTCGTCTCTCTCTCTCTCTCTCTATATATATATATATATATATATATATATATATAGATATATATATCTCCAAGTTATTATCAGTAAAATTCGAGTATAATTTAGAAAAAGAATGTCATTGCAAAGTAGTGGAGAAAGAAACATATTCATAATTAGGCTTCTCTATTTTAGTTTGATTTGAGTTGAGTTTGTATTTGAATATATAATTTTTTATAACGAAATGAAATAGAAAGGTGAGAATCAAAATAGCCCTATGAATTTTTAATCAATTCATATTATATATCTCTAAAATAGCGAGGACATCCTTCTTTGCTATTTGATAGAGATTTAATGTGCATAGAAGACTAATGAATTAACTATCAAACACAATGATGCAATATACTAGCAATTGCCCCTAAAGGTACAAAGAAACACCGAAGGTATGGAATATTTGGGAGGATCATATGCCCCAGATTTGGGAAGCTTTGTCTTTCATCATTGTGCTTAAAGTAGCAAGTTTGTCTTGTGGTTATGCATAAGCACCAAAATATTTGACTCGTCTTTTTTGTCAGGAATTGTCCTATTGCATGTGCATCTTGAGTCCCACTAGTCATTTTTAAAGTGGTCTACTATGAAAGGTTGTAGGAAGGAAATGCCTTTGAATCCTGAAAGTAAGTGGATCAAATTTGTTGTTGACACCTGATCATCAGCATTGGGTGAATAAATGAAATTGATGTAAATAAATAATAAGAAATATGGATAGTCACCGAGAGATGAAATGAACAGTCTCTCCCTCATGTATATAATAAAGACCAACCTAAATGAATATAAATTAATTGATTTTGAGGAGTTACTTCCTGGACTGACATGGTATCAGAGCCAATGCCATTTTTGGCTTCTATCTGCCATTGTAACTCCCTTCTGCCATTTTTTAGAAATTTGTCCTGCATTTTTTTTGCAGTTTGTCATATTTTCTAATCTTTGCCATCATCCCCTGTCCCAAATAACTCTACGTTCAAGACCGAGTTCACTCTGCCAAGGGGAAGCAGGAGTCGTTGTGACTATGTTGTGACTGTGCTTGGTGCCATTATTGTGGCTAGAGCATTGAAATGCATAAAATTGTGTGTGTCAGAGGATGTGGTATCACGCTCAATTGAAGCACAACAACGTCCAATATAATTATGTTATATAAGCGATGTAAGCCTTGAAATTTTCTTGAAGCTTTGAAACAATTATTAGATATACATTGGTACATTGTTATTCAACAAAAAATTTGGTGTAGTATTAAGATTTGGCATGTTCCTATGCGTCGGTTGAAGCATTGATTGGTGATACTACGTCGATCTTCCCCGATTATATATTATTTCCTCCTCCATAAGTGTTATAATTTCATTGTCCATTGCGGATTATACCCCACTATATACCACCATGCTCCCACAGCACTCTCAGCCCTCTTCGCTCCCGGTTTTCAACTTCGTTAAAATGCATACAACTCCCACACATCTCACCACTCGTATTTTTTTATTGTAATACCATTCAATAGTCCTTCTCCCCACTGCATCGAACCTCACATGCACAGGTCCTCTCCCTACTGCATAGTGCAAGTGGTTGAGCACTCACCGTTTCTACATGCACATCTTTCCACTGTATTATTACCACAATCGATAACAAAGCCTGTCTGCTCTACTACGCACTATAACCATTGCCAATGGAGCAGTCCTTGGTACCAGAACTGAGACCTCCTTCTGGTGTATGATGCACAACGGCCAGGAAAATGTCCACAATAGTGAGAAAACGTCAGTGGTGGTAGTGCTAGTGGTGGGAGCACTAGTGGATCTATTTACAATATATGCTTACTATGCATTAAACATTTTTGGAAACTGTATTAAACATGTTTTTGAAGATTGTGTATGCATACTCTGAATGACTTTTGTTTGGTGCATTGGATTTTTAAATATGAATGCATTGGCTCAGAAATATGTATGGTATACATGGTGCATGTGTTGAGAAAAGACATCATTAAAAATCGGTTGAAATCTTTTATATGTTGAGCCATATGTGATCAATATATAATGGGCATATAATACATATGAAGTGCACGTCAACTTTAGAAAATTTTCTATCAGTAGAAGTATTTCTTTCTATCAGAAGAAGTATTTTTACAACACTTAGATTTTACAATGCATTCAATCATATCCATTGTGGGAATAGTTCTCACTGGCAAGGAGAACTATCCTGAGTGGTCCCGGATGATAAAACACACCCTCATTTTCAATGAGCTGTGGAAAGAAGTGTGTATTGGAGATGGAGACAAAGAGCTAGAACAACCTACCTCAAACAAAGAGTTCGTCATTTGGGAAAATAAGAACAGCAAAGCCTATGCATTAATTGCAGCATCTATAAGTGAAGAGGTGAGCCACCATATTTCACCATTTTCAACTACTTTCGAAGCCTTACAAAAGCTGAAATAACTCTATGACTCACATTCTGCACTTGAAGTTGTACAACTCATGATTAAACTCTGCACTCTTGAATTACAAAATAATTATCCTCTTGCTCTTGCATCCAAAGTAAAATCTATAATGCATGATATCAACGCCACTAAAGTTGAATTGGATATTCCTCTTATCACTTTTCTCAAGGCACTTTATCTTACTTCAATTATCTTGATTCATTGCAAGCAAATGGAAATCTCAAAGATATTACCTTTGACTCTCTTGTGAAAAAATTTGCTGAAAGAGAGGAAGCTTTTGGAAAGAAGACAACCCCTAAATCTTCTAAAGAGGCTGTGTGCCTTGCTCATAAAGAAAAGAATCTTGCCCAAGATTCTTCCAGAGGAAGAGGTGGTCTAAGAGGAAGAGGAAGATATTTCAGAGGCAGGGGGGGCAGACACTCTCAAGGAGAAAATTCAAATTTGCACTGCATACACTGCAAAAGAAATGGATCACATGATGCCTCTACATGAAAGTTACCTTGGGACAAAATTGAGTAGTAAAGAAACCAACCCCAAGGTAAAACTAATGGCACAGATAAAGTAAAGCACCTGAATCCACTCATTATGTTGTGGCACAATGTAATATCAGAGTAAATGAAGATTTATTTAAGGATTCACTTTCTTCTTGGAAAAATGATTGGTTGCTTGATTCAGGAGAAACTTGCCACATGACTCATAGAAAATATTTCTTTTGAAGAATTTACTAACAATGTTGATGGAGTAGTATACTTTGCAGACCAATCAAAACTCAAGCCATCAGGGCTTGGCACAATCAGGCTCAAATTGCCTGGTCTTCCAGACTTTCTTCTGCATCATGTTCTATATCTCCCACAACTAAAGAGAAACTTGTTGTCCCTGGTCCACATCCGCCAACAAGATCACTCCATTCATATATTTTATGGAAAGCTTGAGGTGAGAAAAGCATATGAACACTCACTTTTCATGAGCGGGATAGAAGAAGAAAGGCTTCTCAAGCTGCAGGGTACCTCTACTCGTGCATAACATTTCTCATACAACTCTCATTATGAAGAAGGTACACTTCCATCAAGTTTATTATGGCATGCTAGATTTGGACATTTGAACTATGAAAACCTTCGCTTATTGAAGAAAAATGGTGTTGCTGGTTTGCCTACAATTCCTAGGAAACTTAAGTAATGTGATGCTTATATTCTAGGAAAGCATAGAAAACAGTCTTTTCATGATTCACATTCAAGAGCACATAGAAAAATTGAACTCATTCATTCAGATTTATGTGGTCAAATGCCTATTCCTTCTGCAAATGGAAATAAATATATGATGACATTTATTGATGACTACGCCAGAATGTGTTGGGTTTATTTATTGAAGAACACTTCTGATGCTTTTCAAACATTCAAGAACTTTCATACATGGATTCAAAATGATGCACAATCTCATATTGGCTATATTCGCACTGATAATGGAAAAGAATATACTTCAAATGAATTTGAAAATTGTCTTTGCCCACATGGGATCAAACATCAAACAACTGTGACTTATAATCCCCAACAGAATGGTGTAGCTAAAAGAATGAATAGGACAATCTTAGATATGGTGCGCTCCATGATGTTTTCCAAAAATGTAAAATTGGTGTTCTGGGCTGATGCAGTTCTATGTGCTATATATATAAAGAATAGATGTCCATATAATTCTATCAGAAACAAGAATCCCTATGAAATGTGGTATGGGCACATTCCGGTAAAGCATCTCAGGGTCTTTGGTTCCACCTGTTATGCCTTGATACCAAAGGTACATAGAAATAAACTTGGTGCAAGAAGTCATAAGTGTATCTTCTTGGGGTATTCAAATACATCCAAAGCATACTGTCTCTATGATGAAGTCAATAAAAAGTTTGTTGTATCTAGAGATGTAAACTTTCTTGAGTCGTCCAAAACTAACAATGTTGTTGAGCGACAACTTGATCGCTTGGATAGATTCGCAAATGAAAAATCATTTCAAGAATTTGATAATCAGATTCCACTTCTTGAAGGGGGGATTCCTATACTAGATCAACCTGTGGAATCTTCTTCTGAAGAACTCTCTCCTCCACATGAAACTCCAACAACGAATGATACTTTAAGTGATGTGATTGATAGAATTAGGAGACTCAATATTGATTCAGTCCCAACTCAATCAACGGAGTAGCCTGGACCATCTAAGAAAGGTCCCCCAAAGTGGCTGACAAAGACACTTGAAAGTGTTCATCCTGATGAGGTTGGAAAGACAGGAACTAGAAATTAAAACTGGTGAAATGGAGGTGATGTAGATGACTCTGATTCACTTGATGATATGGATGTTTCTGATGATTGTGAATTGAATTTGTCTACAGATTTCAAACCAAGTTCCTTCAAAGAAGCTGCTTCTCATGATGAATGGAAAGAACCGATGCAAAAGGAGTATGATGCCCTAATAAAGAATGGCACTTGGAAGCTGGTTGATCCTCCATTAGGAACCAAACCAATTGAATGCAAGTGGGTCTACAAGAACAAGTATAATGTAGATGACTCACTTGACAAGCACAAATCTAGGCTTGTGGAAAAAGGTTTTGCACAGAAGGAAGGGGTCGATTATGAGGAGACTTTTGCCCCCACAGCAAAATGGGCTACCATCCGGACACTTTTTTCCCTAACAGCTCAGAACGGTTGGAAAGTCCATCAAATGGATGTAAATTCTTTCTTAAATGGAGATCTAAAAGAGAATGTTTTTATGTCCCAGCATGAAGGATTTGCTGTGAAAGGACATGAACATAAAGTATGCAAACTTGTGAAATCCTTATATGGCCTCAAACAAGCACCGTGAGCTTGGTATGAAAAACTAACTGAGCATCTTCTACAACTCAATTTCAAACATTATGATCTTGATGATGCAACTTTATTTGTCAAGAAAGTTGGCAAAACAGTTGTATATCTTGTGGTATATGTAGATGATCTTTTGATGAAAGAGAACAATGAAAGCTACATTACATCCATAAAGAAGGAATTGAGGAAAGGTTTTGAAATGACTGATTTGGGCTATGTTTATTACTATCTTGGTATTGAAGTAGCTCAACATTCGAAGTCCATATTCCTTTCTCAAAAGAATTACATTGGAGATTTGTTGAATAGGTTTGGCATGACAGAATGCAATCCTCTTACTACTCCAATGGAACAAAACATAAAGCTCACATCCATTGAAGGAAAAGAATTTGAGGATGCAACAAAGTATAGAATGCTTGTAGGAAGTCTCAACTACCTAACTACTACCAGACCAAACATTTCATTTGTTGTTGGAATCCTCTCCAGATTTATGCAAAAGCCTTGTGAGGGACATTGGTCTGTTGCAAAAAGAGTTCTAAGGTACTTGAAAGGAACTCAAGACTTTTGAATCAAGTATACACAGGTGGACGACTTCAGCTTGATTGGATACTCTGATTCAGACTTCGATGGAGACAAAGAAACTGGGATATCTACTTCAGGTTATGCTATGAGTCTTGGATTAGAAGCTATCTCCTAGAGATCATGCAAACAATCAGTTCCAGCAGATTCCACAACAGAAGCAGAATATGTGGCAACAACTGAGGCAACAAAAGAAATTGTGTGGCTCAGGAAAATTCTTGAAGATTTGCAAGTGAAACAAGTACAATCGACTCCACTCATAATTGACAATACCTCGGCAATAAAGTTGGCCAAGAACCCAAAGTTCCATGATTGAATGAAGCACATCAATACTAAATATCATTTGATTCGACATCATGTTGAGGCCAAAATAATCAATCTTTGTCATTGTTCCACTAATGAGCAAATTGCAGACATCTTCACCAAAGACCTTGGAAGAGAAAAGCTTGAAAGATTCATAACGATGCTTGGACTCATCAACATCCATTCAGATTGGGGGGGGGGGGGGGAATGTTGACACCTCTAATCATTAGGATTGGGTGAATAATTGGAATTGATGTAAATAAATAATAAGAAATATGAATAGTCACCGGGAGATGAAATGAACAGTATCTCTCTCATGTATATAATAAAGACCAACTGGAATGAATATCAACGAATTGATTTTGAGTTACTGCCTAGACTGACATTTGTTACTAGATTCATCACACTAGGTTGGAAAAACCATTTTTGATTCAAACCAGTAACATGGAATTGCCAAATGGCATAAGAAACCACACTAGTGGTGTGTGAACACTCTAAGGTTTTTGATCACTGGTAGGTGTATTTTTCTAGGAAGTTGTAAGACCTGTTGTTGAGGCATACATGTTATGTATGAGCACAAATTGTTATAAGGCCTTAATACTTTGATCAAACATACATTCATTGCAATGGTGCATGGTCATCAAGTTATGGAATGGACTACTTGCATAGGTACTAGGGTGGAAGGTGTACTAGTATCCTAGGTTGAGGGGGCTAATGTGAGATCTCATGTGAGGTGGTTAATGAATGATTGAGACCAAGTTAATCTCCTCGAGTCAATTTTAAGGTGCGGATCCCAAGGTGTTTTAGGTAAAATTGAAGTTACTTGTATAGGTACTAGGGTGGAAGGTGTACTAGTGTCCTAGATTGAGGGGGCTAATGTGAGATCTCATGTGAGATGGTTAATCAATGATTGAGACCAAGTTAATCTCCTCGAGTTAATTTTAAGGTGGGGATTCCAAGGTGTTTTAGGTAGAATTGACCCAGGAGAATTACCGGATACTTTCAAGCTCTAGGTTTATGAGAACCCATGGTTTTCTCCATGGTATTCATCTCTAATGTAATCTATTTGATCTCTGACTTATACTTATTGAGAGGGATCGAATCTCTTGAGTTATAAACTTCTTTTTCAAAATTTTCCCTCAAAAAAAAGTTAATGGGTCAAGAGGACTAGAAAAAAAAATATATAAATTGGATGATAATGTTAAAAACCTCATACCTTCCACTATCCAAAAAATGTAAGACATGGTTAATATGAGCATGTGTCAACTAGATATTTTAGAGTTTTTAATTAAAACTATTGAAATATGTATATTAATTAATTAATTTTTTAATTAAAAGAGATATTATTTCTTTATTTAAAATATATGTTATTTTTATTTTAATATTTACTAATTAAAACTAATAAAATCTATATATTAACTTTATTTTTTTAAATTACAAAAGACATTATTACTTTATTTAGAGAATATGTTATTTTTATTATTTTAATATAGACATGATAATTAGAAATTGAGCACAATAAAACTAACACATATCTCTATAAAATATGCATCTCTATAAATAACCAAAAAAAATCTATTTTCAGATTCTTGCAAAAGAATCAAAATAACCAATTCTATTGTTTTATTCAAAATGCTTGATATTGATGTCCATTAATTTGGTGGTTAAATTTTCCTTTTGGTTTAATAATTAGACTATGTCTTATTAAGCGAGTTTCAAGCTCTTATGTCATACAGGCCACATCCCCACCATAACACCTATGACACGTGACTATAAGTAAACCACTTAAATTTGATCATTAAAGTTTCACATTTTATATTTTCATGAATTTTTCAACTAAACTCTAAAAAATTGATATATTATTAATAATTAATTTAATTAAATAATTAATACATTTTATTTAAAAATTTGTTATTTTCATACTTTTCACTTCTTTTCCTGACAAATTTGTTGTTCAATTTTACATGAAAATTTAAATCCCTTATTATTAATCATCAATATAACTAGATAATTATAAATTATTTAAAAATTTGTTCCTTTCATATTTTTGCTTACTCTTTTCCAAACATATTTTTTGTTCAACCCTTAAAATTTAAATCCTTAACCGAAATAAATAATTAATTCTTAAAACTAGTAATTTTATATAAATGGCTGAAGGCAGGCATGCACTCATAACTCTTAGAGTTGAGAATTCTGTCCAGCTCAACAATAAATTATATTATAAGAAGAATTCACATACAGCTTTTCATGTCGCTGACATGGCATCAACACAGATGCTTTATGATACAAATTGCTGCTCAAAATAAAGGCCGCAATAGTAATTTGAGAGTGCACTGTGTTTTATTAATGTCCTTCTCCTGTAAATGTTTTTTGAATGCATAGAATTTTCCTGTAAATGTTTTTTTGAATGCGTAGTATTTTCCTGGTGCCATCGGAAACCAGAGTCTTTATTCTGAAATAAGCATGTGAAATGGCGGTTACTGGAAGAAACAACAACATAAGCAGTGTTGTTTTAGCTGTACTTTTAAGCGGAAAACGGAGGTTCTGTATATGCAGGTTTTTAATGGAGGAAATTATCTTTTCGATCTTTTGGAAGAAATAGGGCGTGGTGCGGTTTGTGTATTTTGAAATCTTACTTATGGAAGGCAGAGTATCTTCAATGGGATGCCTCCACCATCTAGACAGTGTGCAGAAATAATAGCAACAACAACATCATAGTAACAGTGTGATGATTGTCTCAACGGGTTTAGAGACCTCGTCCTCAACACGAGAAGCAGCAAGGCATGCAAACAACAACGTGAACAATAACCTTAACGTTGTGAACTCTTGAGTTGCCCAGACTCCTCCCAATATGACCGCAAACAGAAGTCTGGCCATGGGGGACTAGACTCCTTGAACAGAAAGCGAGGGGAACCTCTGAAGTACGAGCCATGTGGAAGCATGGCTTTGGAAATTGCAAGATTACTGGATGCTATGGAGTGGAGATGATTTCCCCGTTATCTTCGCAAGCTCAACAAGTGACAGGGTGGTCAGCACGTAGTGTGGGGCAGGGTGCTTTTATAGATAGGGTGCTTTTATAGATCCAACATAGATCCAATGGTGGAAAACAAAAGTACGGATCAATGGTGGAAAATAAAAATGTCCACGAAGGTGGACAATGAACTGATTCAAAAGGAAACACCTACGGTGTAAATAACCAAGGAAAGAAAAATGACATGGATGTGGTATTTGTATGCTCAAAAGGAAATCCAACAATGGTTGCATGATTCTTTATCATTAAATAGTTTTGAAGACAAATGTCGGTTCAAAAATTGAATTCCATTACTAATGAGTTGGTTGTGTTGGGAAAAGAAAGGATGTATTGAAGGGCTCAAGTTCTAGCTCCAATACATAATTATCATTGTCACTATAGAATACAAAGTTGTCATCATTTGTTTATCCAAGTAAAAAGAAAAGTGAGTATGTATTTGTGCACCTGCGATAGTATATGGAAAAGAGAGCACTAGTGTACCCTAGAGCGTCATATCTCTATCCTCCACAAATACTAGTGTACTCTCAACACTATTGTACAAACCACTAAAAGATGGCATTGCTTATTATACTTACACTATTGTACAATGTTGGTTGGAACATTATCCAAACTACACAGATAAAATAACTCTAAAGACATGGAAAAAATAAAAACTTGAAAAGCCATGAATTTTTCATGAGGGACATGTAAAACACCATTTTAAGAAGCAATTTACCAAAGAAATCATTTCCCATAAACTTCTTCTTACTTTCCATAATTATCCTCTTTCTAAAAATGCACTAAATCCTACTCCCCATGCGCCAAAACATAATTAAAATGGTTTTTTGTAGTTGTGGTAGCTCCTGTTGTGGAGGAAATGAGCGATAGGAAGAGGCTTCTTATAGGAAAAAAAAGCCAAGACAACAAATGTTTATGTCAGTGATAGACTTAATTCAATTCATTTCTAGATGAATGATTGAACAACATAAAGACATCTTAACCTTAGATTTAGTAAACTTAGAGAGAGGCAAAATACCAAAATACAAATCTCTCTCTCCCTCTCTCTCTCTCTCTATATATATTATTACTATTATTTATTTGTTTCTTATCAGTTATATAACCCTCACCTAGTTACATCTTTCATCCATATTGAGTTTTAAAGAGGACCTAGCTACTTTAGGTGAAATTATAGATCCTTCATCATGTAGTGACTAACATTTGACAAGGGCAAAGAATAATATGTATAAAGGTACCTCTTATGTCACAAATGGAGCAGTATAGCTCACCATTCTATATTATACTCTTTTGTGCACATATCCATTGAAAATGACCATTCAGGTTATACTCTTTGATAAATCTATGCATTTTTTGAATTTCAACAACTTCTTCTCTATCTTTGGACTTTGATGGGTCAATATCACTAGAAACCACAAGAAGGTTCAAAAACTTGGGGTACTACAACCTTGGGTAAAATGTAAGGACAAAGATTAAACTTTAGAGTGAGTGACGAAAAAATATAATTTGATCAGATTATTGATATGGAATCAAGATGTGATAAGAATTGTCTTTCTTGCACAATTTTGGATGCATTATCCTTTGTCAGATTATCATTCAATGGAAAACTGCCTAAAATTTCTTTGAAACTTATAGCAAGAAAAAGAATCCATTCACATGGAAAAAACGAATGAGAATGTAAGGGAAGTAAATCTAATACAAATTATACATCAAATTTAGTCTTTATTACTATGAAACGGATGTTGTTTCTACAACCAACAACTATTTAAAATCTACACTTAATAAGACTTGAAAGTTAACTATTAGTCATTAAACTGATTCAAATATGTCCACATACAGAGTAAATGATCTCATTATGGATTTTTCAACATAATTGCTGTATTTTCTCTGAAATTGATCTCAGCCTCTTAGGAAAGTTTAAAATATACCATGTTTCCAAATCAAAGGTGAAACAAAGAGCTAAAAAGAAGCAACATGGCAGTGTTTTTCTGTGTAGTTTGTAGAGTAAAATTGCCAGGAATTACTAGGTTCAAACCCAAAGCAACTTCAAAACAAAAGAAAATGAAAAATAGATTTCGAAATAATCAAATATTATGAGAAGAAAACATAAATATATAGATGCAATTAATATATGAAATTACTTAATCTCCCATTAATCTATTTTTAAAGTGCAAGCTTAGATAAAGTATCCTATTTCTCCCAGCGAAGAAAATACAATCTACCATCGTATATAATTTCTTTGATGATTAGATGGAAATAAATCAAACCTTTTGTATTAAACTACACTAGTTTTTCTTATCACAGGGAAAACAAAGAGCTAATGAGAAGTAACATGGTAGTCATTGTCTATATGGTTTGTGGAATATGATTTCCAAAATGTGTTAAGTTCAAACCCAAAGCAAGTTCATAACAACAGAAAATGAGAGATAGATTTGGAAATAACATTGTTTGAGGAAACATGAAAGTTCATATGAAATTGAGCTATGAAATTAGCTCTGTCTCCTATTAATCTATTCTTAGAAGTGGAAACTTACAAAGTATCCCAATTCGCCCTACCAAAGAGGCAATTACATTCTACCATTATCCATAATTTTCTTTGATAAATTATATAGGAATATTCAAACCTTTTGTATCAATAAGATGATCTGGTATTTACTCCACCAAAGGTTGTTTAAGTCCTAAGGTTAATTGCATGATCAAACCAAGCAATAAAGTGAATGAGGCCTTGGTTCAATGGTGCAGTCAATAAGTATTAAGTTGTAGTGATATTTTCTAGAAAATCCTCATCCTCAAAGTCCACTAAATCCTCATCCTCAAAGTCCACTAGGGTTCCAATATTTCTTTTGTTTAGCCCACCAAAATTTCCTGAGTTTTGAAAATGTGATGTCTGGTGCATGTGCATGCAACTATAGTAGAATAGCTACCCCTACTAAATCCTCATCCTCAAAGTCCACTAGGGTTCCAATATTTCTTTTGTTTAGCCCACCAAAATTCCCTGAGTTTTGAAAACGTGATGTTTGGTGCATGTGCATCAACTGTAGTAGAATAGCTACCCCTTAAACATGTCACCTAAGCTTCCCCTCAGGGCATGTTTCTTGGAAAAGTTTAAACAAAAAGGGGGAAAACAAGCAGTAAATCTTAAATGAATAATGCTAACACCCAAGACTCATTATTTGATAGACAAACATCAATTTTTGTTGCAGGATGACTTTTTGGACATATGAAGACTGTCAAAATTGGATTTGACAATCTTATTGAGCAAGTGAAGGCCTATATCTCAAAGTTTTTCTTATGTTCTTGCACTCATTTTTAAATAAATTGAGTGGCTTAGCGGATGAATTGTCCAAACAAGTAATGGGTGGCCAAGAAATATCACTGAGATCGACACCATCTTTCTTACTAAATAGTTGTTCATATTGTAATCAACAAATTCTCTAGTTTGTTTCTGTATTGTTTGGTGGCTTCTGGATTGAAAATTTGGGAAGGCCTTTTAGATTTTATCATTTTTATTCTCAAATATATTTTGAGATCGAGGAGAAATTGCAGAATCTGAAAGAATTGGACGTGGAAGTGGTTGAATTAAAGAGGACTAATAAGGAGTTTCAACATGAAAAATGGAAGCTGACAGTGAAAATTGATGCTGTAGAAGAATAAATTACTATGCTTTCCAACATGATAGAGGTAGGTGTTCTCTAGAATTTGTTTCCTTATACAAATCTGTGCAATAAAAAATATTACATAGTTTTTTTCCAGAAAATTAAACATTAAAGCTAAGCTCATATGTGCAGTAGTATACATTAAAGATATCCATGTTAACGATATAAGTCTAACTAAGTGTAATTTTTTCTAGGAAGGGGTTCCCTTAAATATTCCTAATAGACCCTCTGCTTGAATAGAATACTTGAAAAAACAAGCATGACCATCTTACTATCTACACATTTCTTTTAATTTTACACAGGAAAAAACATGAAAGAGAAGCATATGTGAATTCTCAAAGGAAATGAAATACATAAAATGGTGAAATTTCTGGCATGATTCATAGTTAGACCTCAAAACAAGAAAATCTAGAAGTAATTTTAAAATGAGATTTTACAATAGAACACAAATTGGTGCAAGAAGAAAAAAAGAGAGTTTGACCAGGTACAAACCATATGGGCAAATTCCTTTTTCAGATCAGTATTCACCAAAGTTTTATAGCCCTCTCTTCTACCCCAAAAAACAAGATTCTCTCCCCCTAGTTCATTTGTCACTTGAAAGTGCCACATAGATGTGAGTGTCCTCGATTTAGCATAAAATGAAATTACCATAAATCAAACAGAATCTTCTATGTTTTCAACTTAATTTCTAATCTTGTCCAACGATCTCATCAATGATCATGAGATAAGTAATGTTTTTGACCTAGGAAACAAGATTACTAAGCATATATGCTAAAATATTACTTTTTTTTGGCACTTAAAAGGTTTAATTGGCCACCCCAACCCCTAAGCAGGCATTAAAAATATATTTATACCTCCATAGATTTCTTGACTTGAGCTGCAACATATGTGTAGACATGCATATTTGGATTGAACCATCAGACAAGGAAAAATTAAAAACATCAATAAAATGTTATGAAAAATGCTATTGTTAACCTATCCATTTAAAAATGATCAAATGCTATAAATCTTAATTCAAGAACGTTGTAGTAGCTCCATGAATGTAGCGGGGATGCATAAACAATTGGGCAGTTCCCCACTGAATTTATGTTCCCTCCTACAATCAACATAGATAAATATTAAAAGAAGAAACTAATTAAAACATAAACAACTCTATCAAGACAACAACTACTATTAAGTATAGCTAGAATTATGAAGAAATAGAGAAATTTGAAAACGAGTATTTTGCACCTAGTCATTTCAGATAAAATATTAAGTCTAGCTATTGTATCACTTGTGCATTAAAATAAAAGGGAATAAAATGTTGATCTTCTTACCTAAAGCTACTTCACAAGAGAAACAACAACATCTAGATTGGAACTTGATTCCTAAAATCAGAGACATAAGCATATAAATATCAAAATTTCTTGTTCCATATGCTCTCTCAAGTACATTTTTTAATTCAATTAGTATCCAACTATGGAAAATGACAAATATTTCAAGAAAATACACATGAAATAATTTAACTATATCCTATTATGCTCCAATATCTGGATTATTAACCTAGCAATGCATAGGAACCAAAATAACCTTGTTACTTATACCTTTATACTACCATATTATCAGAGTTAGTACTCTATCAATGCATAAAAATAATTTTTGTAGTGCACTACAAACATTAATCTTATTTCTTTAGACATTCAATGTTGAATATTTATATTTTTACTCGAAAATCTTGTTGCAGGACTTACCACAAGTGTTCCTCCATCAGGAGCAATATCATTAAAACGATAATTCCTTAAACAATGTTGTAGCTTCATTCCATCTCATGTCAAAATTTTTTGGAGGTGTGCTTGATGATAAATACCTTTCTTTTAAAGAGAGGCATAAATTGGCAATGGAAAGGGAAAAGGAAATAAAAGAAAAGGCAGATCAAGCAAGGGCAGAGAATTTTGCAGAAAAACGAGAGGTGTCTATTGGGAATGTTAAGATGAGAAAGTCACCAAGAACGCCATCCTAGACAATGAGGATAGAGAAACATGTAGGAAAATTGTCCATGGGACTTCCTACACTAAATGATCCTTCAAATAACCATTTAAAGGATTACCCAAGTGATATTCAAGAAATTAGGAAAATGAAGCTTGTTGAAATACAAAAAAATCCTCCATGCAAAACCACCTCTTAAACCAACAATTTCTTCTTCTCCTAGGTCTAATACTGTAAAATCTACTAGTGGCATACCCATGTCCCCACCTCATCGATAGCCTCTAGTGGGTGCTCCTAGTGTGCATCCACCTCCACCTCTTGGAGGCATGCTAAAATCACAAGGAGCTTACGTTCTATGCATCCAAAAAGATAGACCTCCCCGCAAAGTTCTCCACCTTCTTCAAATGATTTCTAGATATCAAGCATGATGAAATAAAGACAACAATCACCACAAATATAACTAGCTTACATAAAGTGGTTCATTTTTCCTTCAATAGGTTTGGAATTTTGTAGACAAAGTTAAAAAATTAATTTACTTTCCATCTATTTCTTTGAGTTTAATTTGCAGAAATGAAAAGAATGTCTGTCCTGAGTCATAAGAAAAAAATAGGAGTAAAATCGATAAGATGTGATCACATAGCTCCAAGTTATCGAAATCCCAATTATACTTATAGATAGAATCCAACTAATCCCACTGTCCATTGAAAAAATTAACATTATAAATTGAACACCAAGCTAAGAGAGCACTTCATCCGCCTATGCAGAAAAATCACAACACCGTTTTTTAAAACATCAAGATCAGAAACATAACATATTGAGGAGTGTAATTTCACTTATTGACAAAGGCCATTAATTTCCAAATTTTCTAATACATATGTATCCACTTAGATTTTATGCAACATGTCTAGCTGTGGGATAATGGACTCAATGATCTTATGGGTGCAACAAATAATTTTTACTATTAAGTCGAATTTTCTTTTTCAATATAGACATACACACAACTTATATTTTCTAGATGTAATTATTTCCACTCATAAAATAGACCATTTATACAAACCTTGGTGCCAACTAGAAATGAAGCTAGCTATAAATATTCATGCAAAAGAAAATCACATGCCAAGTTTAAAAAGTCATTCAAGAAAACAAAGCTATCCATTTTTTCAATCTAGGATGCAATATATTCTGATATTAAATTTCATTTCTTCATTTCTAATAATAATAAATAGCCATGTTAGGGAAGGAATCCAACCAAAGCAGAAAAACACCAAAACATAATACACCACAAAATAGTTTACAATAATGTACATATTATAATTAAAATTTGTCACAAACTACTACCGTATGGGAAAATGCAATCAAGGGTGCTTCTGCAGAACCACCTTTCCAATAAATAAATGCTCATTCTCTCAAGGTCATTTTTCCATAAGCACATGGATGAAATATTTACCATTGAAGCTTGAAAGTTTAAAACTTTTGAATGAAAAAAACACCATATTTATTGGTCAAATAACTAGAGCAAGTACAAGTGGACTCCACAAAGTTGGGTTGTCAGGTGATAAAAGAGTGGCGGTGGCATAATAGTTTTGAAGAAACCACAAGGATATATTGAAATTACATGTTAGTCCACAAAGAAGGTCCATTTCTTTAAATTTTTGGGTTTAAAAAGACAAATCAATAAAACAAGAGGGTTGAACGAGAAGAAAATGTTGAAAATAATGTCTCACATGTCTTTGTGTTTCTCAAGAAATCACTAAAGGGTTTTTTTTTTTTTTGCAATTGGAAGGTTTACATCCATACAAAACTACAATCTATTTCTTAGTTTACAAAAACTAAAATTATAAAGAAGAATCTTCACAGATGATGAAAAAGCTTGCAAGAAACCATATTTTAATCCACAAAACACATTCACAGATGATGAATGTCAATCAATCAAACAATCAACCAAATAGAAAATATCAATATGGTCTGAGACTAAAATGTTCATATTCTTTAACAAAATCACCAGAGACTAAAATAATTACGTTCTTTAACAGAATCACCATAGACTAAAATAATTATGTTCTTTAACAGGAGTAATACACTTAATTCATACTAGTGAATAGTAGATACATTGGTAAAATATGACAAGAAATGATAAAAGATTTGATTTTTTAATTTAATCTTGCAACTGCCAAAGACAACCCTTACATTACACACTAAGTAGTTTTGAAGTATCCCTGCAAATATTATTGGGATTCTCTATCACCTCCTCACAAGACGTAAACATTTATCCAGTGCTTTCTAACATCCCAATCCACACTACACATTATAGGCATTGGATTTGTTTCTTAGAGTGGTATATCTATTTTCTCTGGCACATTCAATGTATCCTTCTAAATACATTGTGAGCATGTTTTTGTTGTTATTGGTAAGAATTCATGGAGCAACACATCATACAAATCATGGAGGTTGGGCAGATTAACAGGTCTCCAATGCCAAAATGAATCCTATGGCAACAAAAGATCTATTTGAAGTAATGGAATCTATGTCTGTAGATGAAAATGGATAAAAACCTATCCACGTCCTTGTGTACAAGGAAAATGGAAGGGCTTGGAGTGAAAACAAGGGAATGACAATTTCTTGCATGTTTCTAGGCTTAATTTTGGGTAAAAAACTAATCCTTCATGCAATAAAAATGCTTTGTTTCCAATTTTAATTTTCAAGCTCTCATATTTGCAAGCACTCTTTACGCTCTAGCGTTTCATGTATGAGAACATCAAAATTCCTTTGGGTTTTTGTAAGGTGGACCCAAATTTGGAGCAGTTGAGCCTACGTGCTAACAAGGATATGACTGGTGAAATTCCCAGGGATTTTGGCAGCTTGAGGGGATTACAGGTGTTGACACTCTCAGAACAATCTTCATGGGAGCATCCTACCAGATTTGGGGATTCTAAGTAGTCTCATGCATTTATATTTGAGTTATAATTATTTCAAGGGACAAATCCCTTAGGGAATGGGGAGTTTAAGCAACTTGTTGGGCCTTGATTTAAGTTACAACAATCTTAGAGGACCCATTCCGGAATCCCTTAGAAATTTGACAACATTGTAGAAGATGGATTGAAGTGCTAATTCCCTCACATGCCGCATTCCTGCAACTGTTGTGAACTTGAAAAATTGGAGTCCATAGCTCTAAAAGGAATATTCCATCCTCCACTGGGAAGTTTACAGAGCCTCCAATACTTCATAATAGATAATAATCCAATGTTTTCTCCATTTCCTGTTGAACTTGGAAATATTAGAAAGCTTAGGAGCTTAGGCTTGCTAGTTTTGGGTACTCAGGCTCAATACCCATGGCTTATGGAAAAATTTTGAATCTAAGCTCTTTGAATTTGGAGAACAATAGGTTGTCATGCAAGATTCCTTCCATTATAGGTAATCTTTCTCACATGTACCACCTTAATCTGAGTGGTAACATGCTATCAGGGGCACTCCCTTTCTCTTCAAAATTTTTGCATAGGTTAGGTAAGAACATAGACTTGAAGGGGAACTCGAGCTTGTTCATCAATTCCTCCTAGGTTATGCAAATATCTCAGTACTTGGGTGCAAATGTATGTGGATCTTTGCCCATCTAAGCAAAGGGAAAATCACCCAAGAAATCCATGGCAGTCACACTACATGGGTTGCACTAGAGAATAAATATTTTTACCTTGTAGTAAGTTGACTGTTTGATAGTATGTGATTTACTAGCTTGACAAATATATCTTTCTCCCATTCAAATTCAGTTTTATTTGAGCTTAGAGATCAAGAAGTTGAAGGGCTAAATGCACAGGTTGATAAAAATCTATACAAAGGTTAATGTCTTAACTCGTTATTAAAATTCTTTGTTATGCTTCATTTTTGGACCAAAAGTGATGAGAATCTAAGAGAATGCTTTACTAAAAAAGTTATAGTTTATTTTGATTTCAGTGTTCTGAATAAAAATAATGTAAACAACTAAGGTCATGGAATGTATGAGGCAATAATCCATTTTGTAGAAAATATTACATTATGGATATTGGTGGATCAAATGCAAGCTCAATGTTGATTGGTAAAGTGGGTTTGCTTTGGGCTGAGTAAGTTGTAGCAAAGGGGGAAATGTACTATTGAAGTCTGGGAATTAGAGGCATAGTAACATCTAATATAAGGAATAAAATTATAAATCTTTTCTTGTCACATAACCTCAACATGCCAATGGAACAAAAATAAAACCATAATTGGTAGAACAATGATGCCTTACCAGCTTGAACTCAGATTGGTTGGTGATGGGTTAGACAACCTGCCAAGGGTATGGGAGGAGTACCCACCTTATAAGTCCCTATAGAAGTTTGATGAGATAAATAAGTCCTTAGTGTGGAGCTCAACAAGAGTTTATATGTGAAACACATGGGGTTTGTTGAACAAAACTTATAGGTTTTGTAAAGTTAGTGCTTAAAGGATTTCCACTATCAATGAGCAATATTATAGCTTGGGTCTCATTTAACATATAATCTGCAAAGAAATTGGTTTCAGTGCCACTTGTAACATAAAAAGACCACATCTAGAATGCTGAATGTCAAATTGGACTGCAACTTTTTAATGCCAAACAATCTCAACAAACATAAGCACAAGTAGAGAGTGTGAATCCAAGAATCATAAAAAAGAAACAAAGATGTGGAATCATTAATAGAATAAGGCTCAAATTATAAGTAAAAGGCTTATGACATTGAAACTTAGAATTTTCAATAAATCCTTATGCTCCAAAGGAATGCACACATACATGGATAGAGAGAGGTAGATTAACTATGCCTTTAATAAGAAAAGTTCTGGCCATTTCCATGAAGCATCACAATGAAGTTTCCTTTATCAAACTAATTTCATATAGAATTAAATAACAATTTAACAATAAAAATTTGGAGTTTCCTAAGCATATTTTATAGGGATAGTAGTTATAGTGTTTGACACAACATATGGTACAAAAGCTTTTCCAAATTCCCACAAATTGGTTAGATGCAGTACATATTGCCAAGAATATAACTTTTCTAGTTCATTTTACCTTGCATCACTTGAGGAAGAGAATAATTGAAAGATCAATAATTATCTTTAGTTAAAATGCCTCAATTTAATTTCCCAACAAAAAAGACAGTACAATTATGTACTCATTGTTCCAAAGAAATATACCCCACAACAAAAAATCTAGAAACCTCTATAAATAAATTTAATATATGGGTTTTCACAGAATTAGAAAAGGTATCATGACATATTTTCTGGGATTGAACTTTGCTAAACAACTATGCAAAAATAGATTGGTTAAAATTTCCATTGTCTCCTTGAGAAGCCCATCCATTAGAGAGCTGCAATGTTTGATGACCCAACTTTTTGTCAAAAAAATGGAGATGATTTTGGTTTTTGATGTTATTGCCATATTTTCTTTGGTCTGCAAGATGTAATGTCCCATTCCAAGGATACATAAATATTTCTATAAAATGCATTGTCAATAGTTTTTGTAAAAAATAACAACTCAATTAGTATTAAGTGCCTTTTCTTTCGGGAGTATATTGTGACCACAAATTGCAGTCAAAACTACTCTTACAGCCTTTGTGAGAAGAGGAAGTGTAGAATATATTGATGTATAGAGATACCATCAAAATTGATGATGTTTCCTTGTTACCGGGAATAGTGTCCACTCAGATCTGCTATTCCCACTAAGACTGGTAGCTATCTTAGAAACAAACAAGTAAAGAATACTTTCGTTTTCCTTTATGAAAACAGATAAGAGTGGAACAAAGGACACCAACCTTAGTCTTGCGCTTGGTTCCTTACTTGATTCCTCTCCTTCTTGATAGATCTTTGCCGCTTCTTCTTCGTCTACCTAGCTTGAAAGAGCACCTATGGAATCAAAGCAACATACTACTATCGAAGAATAGAGATCTATATTTATAAATAACACAGGACCAGATATGTGTTAACCATACAAATGCATATAGAATCAAACATACAAGAATATGGAGGAAAACTTGAATAGCTTTATTAATATCAAGAAAAGCAAGAGGATTACAACCAATAGTTCTAACCCAGCATCATCCTCCAGCAAGAAAGCCCTTCTTCACCTCAAATAAAGCTTAAATCACCCAACACTATGAAGTTACACCAGAAAACCAACAACACTTCTCTACAAGATACAAGATTCCAGCCTTTGGATCTCTGTGATGAGGGATCCATATATAGATGATTGTAGGGGGGTGAGTCATCTTCTGGGGTTTTGATTAGTGTCCTCTCTCTGATAGTTCTTGATTCCACTTGGAGACTGATGATCTCTTACTCATCCCTAGTTGAAAACAGAGAGGCAAGTGTCAGAGGGGAAGCTTATGGAAGATTCCATGATCTTCCACCTTGCAAATTGTCTCTACCATTTGTTCATTCTCACCCATCACACCCTACAGAGGGGAAATTCAGTATGAATTACACCCTTTACACTGGGAAGGTGATATGCATTGCACCCTTTACACTGGGAAGGTGATATGCATCGCACCCTCTGCACTCGGTATTTAGTATGGTCCAGTTTTGACCATTTCTGAGCAATTTTTAGTGGAGAACTTCTGGGAGATGATGTAATTAGCTGACCTTGTTCCTTTAGGCAGTGAAGAAAAAATTTTAGGGACTTAGGATCCCTTAGTTTATGGACATTTATCATTGGGGTGTAGTGCCCAAAAATGTCTATAACAGTTGCCCCCTAAAGCATGAGGTCATTAATCTTTTGATGTCCAGTGAAATGCTTTTCGATGAGGATCCAAAGTTTTTTCGAGCTGGGAGGCGACATGTAATAAGATGCAATACAATACATTATCTTCATAATATTTTTCATGATCTAGTTGAGGCGGGCATTCCCATGCTCAACTTTATAAATTCATTTTCAAGTACATAGGACAGACAATCGTCTGTGTAGCAGACTGATGATTTAGACTCATCATCCTTTGATTTGGATGATCATCTATTCGGCAATGATGTAAATTTGATGTCTTTATATTCCTGAATATATTGTAGCCTAGATTGATGAAACTATATCCGGGGTCTTCAAAAATCGTTCAATCTTCACTTAGAGTACAAGTCGATCCATGTGAAAAATGTTCTGGAGTCGAACATGGAAAGACATTGCCTGATTACTAGCCAATGATGTAAGTTGTTAACAGGTGTGAGAGGAATCACC
>APFE030760003.1:235249-303140 GCA_000404065.3 Pinus taeda | reverse complement strand
TTCCTTTGTCAAAGCCTGTCAGATTTCTCATTTCAGGCAAAAGCGATGGCGAACCAAGCACTTTCCAAGCAGTTGAGGAAAGGATACTCACAGAAACCCCTTCATCTATGATGGTACCAGCCATGACTATTTTGTAAGCTTGTAAAATGATTTAGAATGGTACACTAGCTGGTAAACAGGGTTTGCCTAGTAGATTCCAGTCGAAGGAAATGATTAGATTGCTTAGAGGTGGGACCGAATAGACGGTCGGATATGACTCTGATGAACATCCTTCATGCGGTAAAGGAACGGGTGGAATGCCCCCAAGTTCGTCGGAGTCAGTGTTTACGAAAATAATTTGAACGATGTCGTTCTCTTTCTCTTCAGTGACGGTATCATTTAAAGATGAACATTCTGAAGGCAAGACCAGGTCAACTGCCATGACCTTTTGACTTTCGTCTGGTATGGATTTATAGGGTTCATTTTCAATGATAGAAGTTTCGGCCAATGACAATGGCATGCCAGCTGGATTTTCAACCAGTGGGGGACTTGGCAAGAGTTTTTTATATCCAGGAGGGAGCCGTAGCGGTGAAGCAGGACGGTCATCCAAAACTCTTTTAGCTTCATCTAAGAAGGGACAATGGTGGACGACATGATCGCCTTCACACAATTTACAAGGAAATTTGCGATTCCTTTTCTGTCCAGATACTTCACTTTCACTGGTTGATGGTGTGCTTTCAACATGATCATCAGAGGTTGACGAGGCCAGATTGTGCAAACAAGGAGACCAGTCCCTTAAGATCCGAGGGATGCAAGGACAATCTCGATGATAGTGGTTTCCATTGCAAATGACACATGGAGATTTAGGTTTAGACAGTGAGGTGTGAGGATTTTCGCTAGACGATGCCTGGTTGCCCCCTTTCGTTTTTGGTTCTTTCTTCTTCTTTTCTTTTCTCTCTTTTTGCTTTTTCTTCTTCTCAGTTTGATCTTTAGCTTTACCAACTATATCAAGTGAAGAGGAAGGAGGGGAGGGAGAAACAGACCAAGTAGAAGGTTGGGGGGAAACTCTAGTATCATCTAGTTGCTGATTTGACTGTTCAGGAATTACGGTATTCTGAATGACAAAGGTAGAGAAGAGCCATACGGGCAAACCAATCGTGAATCCTGGAAGTGACAATGTGGCCATATGGGGTGCACCAACATCTCCCCAAGAGGAGAAAGGACTAGGATTTCCTCCAAGGGGAAATCCTTGGTTGGTAGACTCCATTTTTCTCAACCTAAAGACCAACGAGGGAATTAGTGATGTTATTCCGATTAAAATAAATTTTAGACGCTTTGACACAACTTGTTTTTTTGAATTTTAAAGAGTCGAGAAAAAACAAAAGATGACTCTAGTTTCCTTCGACTTTTAATGAGCCTGAAGTGACAAGTGCTCAGATGGACCTTTTCTTAAGGAGTCTTAAAAGGAACGAAATAGACTTCTCTGGAAATCTAGGCAGAGGGGATTACCAAACCAATCGCAAAACTGCAGAATACTTTTTACGGTACGGTAGTCAATCTTCCCGAATGCTGTGTTTATTGCATTGCGATTGATAGGGCGGCAGACACGGCTTCCTAAGGATAAAGGATGCAACCTATTGTGGTCTCCCAATATATACTCGACGGTACGTGGGAGCACAAGTCCGTACTAGCACTTGCTTTCTCAGAGTGGAGGAATCACCCAACCAACAATGAAACAACAGTTACCAGGTTTTACGACGTCGAGATATGTCTCTAGCCTAGACCTCTAGATGTTGTGTGTTAGGTTACAAAGCGTTTTTAGATTCATTAAATTTATTTTATAGTTGATCTTGTTTAAAAATTTGCCTTTCAGGTTCACTGCGTGATGTGTATACAATTCCTAAAATGCAGTCTAAGATGATAAACAACTGTTTAATCTTCTTTTGGCAATGAAAATCGTAGCTACTAAGGAAAGAAAGTTGAGAGTCTTTCAAAAAAGAGCACAGAGCACACACTAAATGCATTGTCCTAAATCAAACCAAGCAGTCTAAATGCAAATGCACATGCATGTATTTGTTTTCAGCCTTCTTAATGTATAAATGACGATAAGAAAGCAAAGTGCAAATCTGAATTATTTTCAAAGCGACAATACTTAACAAATTTCTTTTCAAAATGAAGTGAGGATAAGGGCGACACTTTGCGATTTCGAAATGAAAAATTATTTTCAACACTTTAAAAACTACTAATTCAAATCATATACAAGAGTAACAGTACAATCGACTATCAAGAACAAAGGGATTCTCTTCTATAACTGAAAACGACACTTACGACACTTTTAGATTAAGAAATGATAGTTCGACTATGCTACTTCTTTGCAAAAGAGAACTGAAAATGACGCACAATATATAAAAACTCTTACAGTTCTTTGCACAATAGAGGTAGAATGATGGAAGAGAAGGGGGTTTTCACAGAGATATACTGACCACAGACAACAAAACTCCTGAATAGAACTAAAAATAGTGAAGGAAAAACCAAAGTCTGAAGGTAAAGTTAACCTTCCCTGACCATCGTACCTATCACACAGGGAAACCAGTATGTAGCGCACCTACTCCACATGGGAATTGCGATGCATACAAACTACCTTGAAGGGAGGGTGCGATGGTACCAGTGCGAGACTTTTAACGAGTCTTTGCTCACAATTTCCAATTCAGTTCAGGGATTTAGGCCGAGTAAGTGATGTTTAGTAAATGTAAATCACAGGTTTTGATCTAAGGAGGTTACTAGAGCCACCACTTAGGGCAATTAGAACGTTTGCAAATCAATTGTTTAAGTCATAAACAAAACCTGGAGATAGACTGAAGTAGCATTGATCTACTTTGAATTTGTATAACAAATGCAGCTCGAAGGTTAGCTGGCTTGACTTCAGGCTCCGTCTGTAAGTTTATAAAGCAAACAAAGATAGACTAACAAACAATGTATTCGCTCCCCAGTGGAGTTGCCATTTTGTTACTGGGAATAGTGTCCACTCGGAGCTGCTATTCCCACTAAGACTGGTACCTATCTTAGAAACAAACAAGTAAAGACTACTTTCGTTTTCCTTTATGAAAATAGATAAGAGTGGAACAAAGGACACCAACCTTAGTCTTACGCTTGGTTCCTTACTTGATTACTCTCCTTCCTGATAGATCTTTGCCACTTCTTCTTCATCTGCCTAGCTTCAAAGAGCACCTGTGGAATCAAAGCAACATACTACTATTGAAGAATAGAGATCTATATTCATAAATAACACAGGACCAGATATGTGTTAACCATACAAATGCATATAGAATCAAACATACAAGAATATGGAGGAAAACTTGAATAACGTTATTAATATCAAGAAAAGAAAGAGGATTACAACCAATAGTTCTAACCCAACATCATCCTCCAGCAAGAAAGCCCTTCTTCACCTCAAGTAAAGCTTAGATCACCCAACACTATGAAGTTACACCAGAAAACCAACAACACTTCTCTACAAGATACAAGATTCCAGCATCTGGATCTCTGTGATGAGGGATCCATATATAGATGATTGTAGGGGGGTGAGTCATATTCTGGGGTTTTGATTAGTGTCCTCTCTCTGATAGTTCTTGATTTCACTTGGAGACTGATGATCTCTTACTCATACTTGGTCGAAAACAGAGAGGCAAGTGTTAGAGGGGAAACTTCTGGAAGATTCCATGATCTTCCACCTCGCAAACTGTCTCTACCATTTGTTCATTCTCACCCATCGCACCCTACAAAGGGGCCATTTAGTATGCATTTCACCCTTTACATTGGAAAGGTGATATGCATCGCACCCTCTGCACTGGCTATTCAGTATGGTCCAGTTTTGACCATTTCTGAGCAGTTTTTAGTGGAGAACTTCTGGGAGATGATGTAATCAGATGACCTTGTTCCTTTAGGCAGTGAAGAAACACTTTTAGGGACTTAGGAGCCCTTAGTTTATGTACATTTATCATTGGGGTGCAGTGCCCAAAAATGTCTATAACATTCCTCCAAATTTAAGAATCAATTTTCTTTAATAAGGAGTAGAAAATAGTACATTTCTAAGGATGCAGAAATAATTCTATAAAATGATTTGCTAATTGTTTTTAGATGAACTAGCAACTCAGATTGGTACCAAGTACTTTTCTTAGGGGAGTATATTGTGACCATATATTGCAATCAAAATGATCCTTCTAGCCTTCGTGGGATTGGGAAGTGTAATTTGTAACAACATATAGAGATACCATCATGATTGATGTTTCCTCCTAATTTAAGATTCAATTTTCTTGCATAAGAGCAGAAAGAAAAGGAAAAAATTGAGTACCATTTTTAGGAAAAGTTCAAAAGTATTATAGAGTATAGACATGAGGAATACCTTAACATAGTTCCAATCCAGATTAATTGTTACGAACCCAAATTGAGATTTGATTATTTTAATTAGCAAAAAATCACACAGAAATATAGAACTCCGAAACTAATGTAGGACATGAAACTAATAGGGTGAGAATAACATAAAAGACAACAAGGACAATAAATTCATCTCTAGAGTAGCAACTCACTGATCACAATGGAAATATAGACTTATTAAATAGTATTTTATAGCCAATTCTAGAGTACTACTAGTAGAAAGGTCTAGCAGTAGTTACCAGTGTTCATGACAATGCACCCCCCACATTTACCATGTTTCCATGACAGGGAAACTCAATGGGAGACATTTCCCCACATCCCCCTTTGGGAAAACATTGGGAGGAACGTCTCCCTTCTGTGGGAAACTCCCAGGCATCACCCCCCAAAATGAGGACTGAGACATTCATGAGCTAAGGAGTTCCTTTAGCGTAACAAATTTTACTTGAAGATTTATGTTAAGTTTCAACCACGTTTCTTGGTTTATGAATCAATTGATAAAGGGAGGTAGAAATATGGAAAACAACACCAAAACATATTTTGAATGGATGAAGAACAATCTTTGTACAACTCTAGTTCTAACTCTTCATGGTTTACACCTTGAGGGGTGGGAAACTAAGGACAGTGCAAATCCTTGCCATATTTTTATATTTTTTGAATATTATGTATCTTGGGTATTTTTCTTAAACAAGATACCTATAAGAAAACATGTAATTGTAGTTATAATGGAAATCAAGAATAGGTAGAGGATATATAGAAGTCTAAAAATTTTGTCAAATTACAAAACTTTTTATAAGAAAATATGTATGTGTTTGTGTCTTCTTCAGTACAACATTTTGATATAATACAAATCCTGTTTCATTTAAAAACAAAACAAAAAATAACTTTTCATAATTTGCATCATTGATTTGAAATAGAGATTGATGCTTCAGACAATGTTATGAGATCCATGATCACTCAAGCTAGACACTTAGTTTCTTTCCATTCAGTCAATTTTCCTCACATTCCCCTTTTGGGGGAAAACAGAAAGGGACATTACACTTTCGTGGAAATTCTTGTGTATCCCCCCTCTGATAGAGGGCATATGTTTAAGTGTGCCGCCATAACTAAACTCCATGTATTATTTATGAACCTACATATCATTATATTCTTCCAAATATATTACATTATTTAGGGAAGACATTAAATTGTTTGGGAAATTGATTTAAACTTTTATTTCCGCAATTGGGAAGGAAGAATTATTGCTGTAGTAAAATCGTAGGGTAGAATTGCCTTAGAATATTACAAATCTTGACATTAATGTTAATATGCTGAATATATATTCCCACTGATTACTAAATGCATTGAAAAACGTCACTATATATCATCCCTATGCACGCTTGACATACAGTAGATAAAATCCAAGAGATAAGAATGCAATTTCTCCAGTAATTAAATGAGTTCCTCTATCAACATTACGGTTACACATCCTCCAAGCCCAAACAATGCAACCTCCATTTATCAACAAAATAAATACTAGCACTACTCATACACCAGGAATCAAATCTCATATGTCACTTGAACTTCATGTTGGGATGGGGTCCCCTGGGTCAATTTTTTTAAAGTCTCCACATTTTGAGAAGCAGAGCGCGAGTAGCGTAGGTTGATATGAGTCAAAGGATATTTTAGAAGGTCAAAGATTCTTAAATTGTTAAGAGTCATGCTAGTTTGAGAGCTTCCCATGGTTTGCGGACCATGGCATTGTAATGGAGAAGAATATAAAAAGAAGATTCATAGTAACATCTAAGGGAAGCAGAGAATAGTGCATGATTTGAGTTTGTTTGGTTTATTCTGTACTTGGGCGAAGGGGAAGGCTCCTGTAACTGTGTGCATGGAGACCTCGGTAAGTCAGCAACTACGTGCGCGGGCCCCTACAACTGTGTGCACAGGGTTGGAAAGAACTGTAATTAAAGATCTAAAGCATAATAAAAGCTTGTTTTGAAGAACTATCTGTGTATATGCGTATTACTATTTGTCTCTGAAGTTTACTGTATTTATGATCTGTTGAATGCAATTAATTAGGAATGATACTCATTAGATTCGTAAAGATGTAGATCTATTTATTTATATGATGTTATGCATGTTTAGCGTAATCGGTGAAGGGCATAAATCTGTTAACTGTTAAACACTATAATTTACGGGGTTTAAGGGTTAAGGATTCGCCAAGGTCAAGATAAAGCCCTAGTTTTGGATAAAACACATCACATAGTCCTTTGGATGCAGAAACTTGGTTCTAGCATTCCCCAATACTGCCTCGGGTGAGACTATAGCCTACGCTACGTGGGTTGTTGCCCAAAGGGCCAACAATGTAGGGTTTTGTTGGTTAGCGCAACTAACTCTGAACCTAGTGTTAGTGTCAGCCTTTGAAGCCTTCCATCAGTGACCAAATATTCTCTTACAAAGTGGTCTCAGGGTGTAAAAGTCAAATTTTGTCATTTCAGTGAGTCTACAAGTAAAATTTGGTTACTAGTTATTAGGTCTAGGGTTGTTTTCATTCCTTCCAAAGTCTTCCAAGTATTGATTCATGTCACAATTTGGTTGAGTGTACCATCATTCAAAAATTTTTCATCATCATTTCAGATTCCAATGGGTCATTTACACCTTGTTTGTGCTTCAGTTGTACTTGGGTAAGGCCCATTTCCCTCTCCTAGGGTTTTGAAGGTAATTTTCTTGGATGGCCAAATGATCAAAAAAACTTGTGTCCTGATGTTCATGCACCTTCCTCTATCCCTAATATACCTTCTTAAACAATTCCCATCAATGATATCCCTCAAATTCATCATTTTCCCACAAACCCTAGCTTATTGCTACAATTTGACAATTTGCTAGGCTAGGCCTGTGTTTTGCCCTTTTGGACCCCTTCCCCTCACTCAATCTTTGAAATTCCACTTTCCCCTGCTTCCTAACATCCCTTCCTACTTCCTAAAATTTTCTCAGTAATTTAGAAGCTCGTTATCCCCTTCGTTTCCCTTCATTTCCACAAATCCCCTGTTCCACACATCGGGATAGGTTTTATTCAAATGATGTTTCTGAGAAAGAGAAGATGAATTTGACAAAAGTGAGAGAGGTTTTTGTCCATAATTGATCCAAGAAAGACAACCTCTTTCATTTTTTACACAGGTTTCATGGTTTGGGAGAAATGTCGAAAAACGCATTGGCCTCAGGAGGATTGATGCACTTCTGGAGTGACCTGGGGAAAATAAAGATTTCACCTAGCTAGGATGCTCAAATGACTTTCTAGATGATTTAAATGATATCTATATAGAGAGATATTTCTAATGAGCTATCATGAGATTAATTTGGAGTTTCGGAAGACCTTCAAAAGTTGACTGCAACAGTGCTCTGCATTCAGGCAGTCTCATTCTGCACATTTTGACCCGTCTTGGGAGATTTGACTTTTGACAAGGAAAATGAGCTCCAAATTGAAAAATTCAAGATGTTTTGGAAATTAGACGCGACAAGATTTCCAACAAGCTATCACATGCCTAATTTGGACACCAAGAAGACCTCCAAAACTGGTCTGCAAAGTGGTGCTGCGCATCAGAGGGTCGGCACTGCGCATCAGAGGGTCGACGTTGTGCATTAGGCAGTTTTCTCCTGTGTTAATTTACACTGGCACTACGCATCAAGTAGGCACTTCACATTAGGCTCAGTGTGTTGTGCATTGGCGAGTGAGGCTTCAAAACCAAACAAATGCATCTCAAATCCTCCCAAATGCTTCATTTGCCTTATTAACAAGTAAGTACACTCACTTTGGAGCCTAGATATCGTTTTCTATGTTTGGTTCATGATTTTTGATTTCTAAACGTCAAACCCTAGCTTGCCTCTATACTCTATTTCACATCATTGCAAAACCACAATCCCTTGTCCCTTTTCACAACTTCATTGCACTAAATATACCCCTTGATTCTATTGTCCCTTTCCCTATTTTCCCTAAGAAACTAATCCCCTTTATCAAACTATAACTCCCTCATACATGAAAACCCTAGCTCCCCAAATCCTTCCCTTCATTCCCCTAACCCATCTCATTACTATTGTTCCATTCACAAATCTCTTCATACTCATCTTTTCCCCCCATCTATTATCCACCATTCACCATATCATCACCACATCATCCCATAGAGACAAGCATGGAAAGAGACAATGACCTTGATTTTGAGGAGGACACCCTAAGTGACAACTCTAGGGAAAGGAATTTGTAGTAGGTAGACAAAGGGAAAGGAAAGGTCCTTGGACAAAAGCTTGATGATGATGTTGAGAGGGAGTTTCAGCTTGAGGAGCATGATGATGATGTGCCACCTCATCACACTCAAGTAATTAATCTTGAAAGCCCATCATTAGATTAAAGCATGCTTTTGAAAGAGAAAGAGGCTCATATTCACATATCAAATGATAAGCTGACTAGAGCTAGACATATTATCAATTACATAGAGCAGGAGAATAAGTAGTTAGAGGGTAAACAACGACAAATGGAGTTAGAGATGCTAAAAATTCAAAGGCAAAGCAACAAAGAGCATTCGGTTCCCTTGACTCCTATTGAACAAGAAGTGGAGCATGATAGAGAAATATGGCTTGAAAGAGTTAACATTCATCTTAAGGGGCTTCTAAAGAAAGCAAATAGAGACAATAAGATGCTAAGGCATATGGCCCCCATTATTTGACTCGGAATAGGATATGCAACATAAGGATTAAGCACCTTAAGGAAAGATTAAGGAGGGCCTTAAGAAGAAAAAAGAGGGGTGAAAAACTTGAGATCTTGGCTGATGTTACACTTGCACAACAAAGTAACCAATGAAGTACGTTTGAGCCAAAACTAGGTAGATTTTGGAAAAAATTTGTAAATTTTGATTTTTTTGAATTAGGCAACATAGGAAATTTCGGTGGATGGCGCTACACATTGGATTGGCTCACTCTTTTGCCAAATGACTTGTAGTTTTGGATTCAAAATGAAAAAAAAACCAAACCCAGAAAATTTCATCAAATTTGGAGGAGATCTTGGCCACCAAAAGGGCAAAAAACACTCAAAAATGCCCTCTTTGGCACTTTTTGGATACATAGGAACCAGTCTTGTGAGAGTCCACTTTTTAGGGGGGAAATGACCTCCAAATCCGAAAATTCAAAGTGTTCTATAAACTACACACGCATTTCTTTCCAACAAGCTATCTTGGGCCTGATTGGGATGAGTGGAAGGCCTCCAAAAGCAGCCTTGAAGCGGTGCTGCGCATCAGGCTCAGGGCGCTACGCATCAGGCAAATTTTGTCAGCAGTTGACTTTTTCTTCTTTTATTGGTAAATTTTGCATGGTAAATGATGTAAATATTTATGGAAAACACTTGATGGGGTATATAAATTAAATCAAAAGTGGTTTTGAACTGAATGTATCGGTTTCCTTAGTTTTAGAGGCAAGCTATTCCACTGCCTATTTTCTTGTTCCTAGTTTTGATGTTGTTGAAACAAGTCCTTGACTCATGGATTCGACCCTTGATAACTAGCATGAGTTTTTTGATGCCTATATTATGTTTTCTCTTAGTCATTTGTAAAGGTTGGACTTTGGTGGAAGTGGTGGCACTCATTGAACATTTGTATCAGCAGTTTGGCAAGGAATAAAACCAGGTTTCTCAGTTATTTTTGTGGGATTCTTGTGACAGTGAGTTTATGTATTGTTTATTCTTTGTAACGAGTTTTTCTTATGTTTTATATGTATCCAAATCCATCTTTCTATTCTAAAACTAAATTAATCAAGGTGAATGGACAAAATACACTGTTGTGCTTTGTCTTGGGAATGCATTTGGTTTTCAATGTTTTCAACTATTTGAAGAGGATTCATAGTTTCTTTATGCCCTCCTCAACTCCTCAGCTATCTTAATCTACCATCTCAATCCATTTCTAGTACATAACCCCTCGTCTACCTCACCCCACAGAACATGACTGTATCCTTGAGTTGATTTCCCAGACCCAATCTGCCTTCTCCAACTGATCCAGCAACCAAAACCTAAAAATCAAACCAGAAACCTTGAGCTACTATACCTAGCCTAAAATCTACATTAAATTCAGTCATCTCAAGCCCTCATTTCCAATATCATAATTGAGATTGACAAGGAGAGATCCCTCCCCGACCTGGTAGGGCTAACTACCAAGTTAAGCGTGGTTTGATGTTACCCTAGACTTGCCTTCCTTCAACCTGAGGTAGATCTAGGCCCTAACAATTGGGTCCAAGCTCCCTCAAACCAACAAATGGTTCCGTTGTCGAGATTGAATTTTTTCTGAGGAATTTTTGATGTGGCATAAGTGGATACCGACTAAGAAGGAGATTGAAAAGTGGATATATTGAAAGTTGCATGAGTTTGCAACCTAAGAAAATAGGAATCCGTGCCTCCCAAAAGAAGAGTGGTTGCTGAGATATTTGTATATAGAGGAACATGAAGTTTTCTTCTGCTCTTTTCCATGTGAATTATACAAGTGGTTGGCAAATTGCGGGATGGGAAACCTACCTGGAAGCTGGATAACCCTATTGTTTGGACTCCAAAGTTAGTGAAGCGACTGGAAGGATCAAAAAACAAGGTCGCAAAGGTTGTCAATTAATTGGTTGATAGTATTTTGGGAAGATTTATTACTAAATTTGCGAATAATACGTCTGCTAGTTATAGTGAATCTGAACAATGATTTTTCAAAGGACCAAGAGATGATAATCTGAAGTCTCTGAAAACTTGGATTAAAATTCTATTGTGTAAGAAATGGGTTATGCCACTAAATTGATGTTTAGACGAGACTCGACGGGAGCTACACGAAGTGGGAAACAATTCAAAAGAGATCTAGATACAAGTTCTAAGTACAACCCTTTGTTGAGAGCATCTGATAGCGACGAAGAAAGTAGTTTGAAGATGCCTCAAGGTGCACTGCAGGCGATAGATCAAGGTATCGTAGGAATACCCCTTCCATCCACTCCACCTCCACCTTCACCTCCACCTCACATACCTACACCCCCACCTCCACCTTCACCTCTTCTATTTAGCATGGTGAACACTATGAAGATGCCTATATTCAAGGGTCTAGGGACATAAGACCCTGATCAATTTTGGTTTGTAGCAAATGTTGTGTGGAAGTCATAGTAGATAATTGATGACAATATTAAGAAAGCACAACTAGTCACAACATTGCAAGACAAGGCGTTGAGTTGATATATTAAGTATAGTACGACTCATCCAATTGTGTCATTAAAAGACCAAAAAGATGCGCTAAATAATGAATTCAAAAAGCGTAAGTCTCAAGCCTAGTCTATGACTAAGGTCAAAGAAATTAAGTAGAAGGTGAATGAATTTGCATGGGATTTTTATCAAAGGTTGAAATGTCTACTACAACAAGCTAATCTACAGATCTCGGATGAGCAACATAAGGATTGGTATATTGCTTCACTATTACCTCAATTGAGATTACCATTGTCACAGTAGAAGGCTGGATCGCAGGCTAAAGCACTGGAAATTGCTATGATGTTTGAGGCTTAACCTATTCAGGGTATGAATTTGGGAGTGCAGCAGATTCAATCGCAGTTGGCTAGCTTGCATATGGAGTTGCAAGATCTCAAAAAGGGGAAAGAGGTTCAAAATGAGACCCATGCTGAAGTATGGTGCTTAAAGTGAAATTGGCATGGTCACAACAAGGATCATTGTCTGATATATCAAGACTATCTAATTGGGGGAGGTCCTATCCCCCTGAAGCCAGAAAATACCGTTGGGTCAAGTAATGGTGTAGTGCCATGGTGCACTATCTGCTAAATAACAAGAAAAAACTCAACAAATAATTGCCATTTGTTACATAAATTTTTACAGACTTCCCAACAACTATTTTGTGATTTCTGTAAGTCTGTAGGCCATGATGAGTGCAATTTCCAAAGCGATGAGTTAATGACAAAAAAAATTCTGACATATAGAGTATAGGTTGAGACACACCCTCAGCGGGATCAAGGTGCACCTACAATGCACGGAGGACTCTAGGGACGAGGAAGAGGATGAGGGGGAGGAGATAGAAGAGGTTGCAAACAGGCTATTTGTTACAATTGTGGGGAAATAGGTCATTTCACATGAGATTGTCAAAACTCGACACACCCCTCTTGTCAATATTGCTGACAGTTTGACCATGCTATAGAAGATTGTCTCGCACTCATCACAAAGATGCAAGAGAAGAAGAACCAGAAGCCAACTTAGAATATGCAGATGATGAGATCAAAACCATGCAAAGATGGACCCAACATTAATATTATGCAAAGTAGTATAACTACCAAAGAAGATAAATTCATAAGAAAACAACCAGAAGAAAATATATTGGTGTGCAAGGTTGCTGAAAAAGATGTTGAATTTGATTTGCATAAGGCCAAGGAAAATTTTATGGAAGCGAAAAAAAGCTTTGTAGATTTCGAAGCTCCACATCAAAGACTAAGAGTGCATGGACAAAGAAGCCTGAAGAGGTAATTCTGTGTAGGAAACAGATACTTCAGTGTTGACATACTTGTGACAGACTTGCATGAAGCTCCTAAGGGACCAGAAAGTAGTGGAGGGACTGCAAGAGTTAATAGACAACTACATTGGCAAGGGTAAGTCGTTTCCTGAAAAACGTGAAGTGCATAAAGTAGAGAAAGGTAAGAAGAGTATTGGATGAGAGATGTGATTGACGACACAAATCAAAGAATTTGAAATGGACTAGGTGATCCTAGATTTTGGATCTGATGCAAATGTTTTTACTAAAAACACATGGGAACGAATGGGAAAGACAGTGCCATAGTGGTCCCCAATTCAACTACCAATGGTGAACCAACAAAAGATCATTCCTATGGGGCACTTACATGGAGTAACTATAGACATTGAAAGGGTGCGCACTATAGATGATATTTTGAGGTAATCGAAATAGTGGATGATAGTAATCCCCATACGATGCTGCTTGGAATCAATTGGGTGTTTGATGTGAATGTAGTCATCAACTTGAAGAAGCATAGTATGATGTTTGAGAAGAAGGAACTCAGAGTCATTGTTCCATTGGATCCAGCCGAGGGTGTGCGGTATACTGAACCAGTCCAAGATTACTATGAGGAGGATGATATTGAGCATATATGTAAGCTTATTGCGTGGAATGAGGATTGGATCAACCTACGACAAATGGCAGAATCACTTGGGAAAAGGACAACTCTTGAAACTCGATTTTAGATGAGGAGCTCAAGCATTGGAAGAATAGACCGCATGATGTGTCAATGTTGTGATGTAACAAACATACTAAATCACTCCAGTGTATATCTACTGAGGTACACAATTTACCATATTATGATGGCTTAGAAGATGTAATTTTTTTTCTTTATAAATTTGAAAGGGATGTACCAGAAGAGCATTGGTACTAGGCATTGGACATCGCGATGATAACTACACCTTCTAGATGGTGGGGTACACATAAGAACAATTTTACAGACTGGAAGGAGTACCATAGGATGATGAAGCTACGGTTTGGATATGCCAATACCTGCATTACTGAAAATATAAAGGGAAGGATGATCTACGCAAGCATCTGGCTCATTGGAAGAAAGCATGGGGAGAGGAACCATAGCCTGAATGGGTACATATATTCTGCCACACTTTGGATACTATTCTAATGAATTGGTATTTAAAAACAGAGCTGTGACATGAAACCAGAGAGTGGGTTGTTCTGAAGGAGAGATTTTTTTTAACATTTAGTTTTGAGGATGGATTGACATGTATTGATGAAGCATTACAGGAAATCAAGGCTGTGATATTGAGAATGCTTGCAGAGCCTATCACATGGGTACAACTAGATTGGAGTAGACAATTGTGCCATGCTCTAGAATGCTACAATGTTACAATAGAAGAAGGTGGGGAAGATCTCAGGAATATTAGTATCCCTAAGTTAGAGGGACAACATGAGGTCATTGAGCCTAAGGTAGAATTTCTTGACATTTCAAAACCATTAAAAACTAGGCAAGTGAAATTTGGGTCGGAAGCACAACTGAAGTTCGCAAATATAGGTGATTACTAGGATGGGGACATGGTTGACAAGGTAGCAGAGTTATTGCAGGATTATTAGGACTTGTTCCCGACAAAGTTCTCTAATCTAAAGGGAATAGTAGGCGATCTGGTTGTTATGAAGATCAATCTAAAGGCAGATGCGAAGCCAGTAAAGGAACGCCCATATTGGTCGAATCCTAAATACAAAGAAAAGGTGTGCAAAGAACTGGATAAGATGCTTGAAGTAGGAATTATTGAACCTATCGAAGCATCAGACTTCACTATCCCTATGGTGGTTTAGGAGAAGAAGACAAAGGGAAAAATCAGAATCCATGTAGATCTAAGGAAGTTGCATGATGTGTGTGTACATGATCCATTCCCTATGTTATTCATAGATGAAGTCTTGGAAAACATTGGTGGTTAAGAAGTATACACTTTTACATATGGATTCTTACGATATCACTAGATCAAGATCGCACCAAAAGATCAAATTAAGACTACCTTTGCTACAAAATGGGGCTCTTTCCAGTATACAATTATGCCTTTTGGAATTAAGAATTCCCCTGTGGTCTTTTCTAGGGTGGTAGCCACAGCCTTTAAAAAATTTATTCATAAGTTTTTGGAGGTTTACTTTGATGAATGGACAGTGTTTGGGTTAGTGAAAAATCATATTGCAAGTCTTCGCCTAATTCTGGATACTTGTAGGAAGTATCCGATATCCCTAAATATGAAGAAGTGTATATTATGCATACCATATGGGATACTTTTGGGCCATGTTGTTTGTAAGCAAGGGTTGATGGTGGACCCTACTAAAATTGCAGTGATTATCAATTTGGAGCCTCGAAGGAATATAAAATAGCTGCACACAACATTGGGCCATACATGATACTATAGAAAGTTCATCAAGGCATATGCGCAGATCACTGTGCCCATGGAAATATTATTGAAGAAGTATGTGGCATTTTACTGGGATGATGATTTCTAGAAAAAACTTATATGTGTTGAAGGAAAAGATGGTTACAACACCTATTCTAGTGTTCCCTAATTGGAAGAAGGAATTCCATGTACACATGGATGCATCCTATGTAGCATTAGGACTAGTTTTAACCCAACCATGTGCAGGAGATATCAACCACCCGATTGCATTTGCAAATAGGAAAATATTGAAGGAGGAGAAGAATTAGTCAACCACAAAGCATGAAGGGTTGGTGATGGTATATGCACTCTAGAAGTTCAAACATTATCTGTTGGGTGCACACCTCAAAATGTGCACAAACCATTCATCTTTGAAGTACCTAGTCAACAAGCTTGTGTTGGGGGAGGGGGGATTTGTAGGTGGTTTCTACTGTTTTAGGAATATGACTTTGAAGTAGTTGTGAAGCTAGGAAGATTAAATGCTGGAACGAATCACCTTTCGCAGATTGATAATGGTGAAGAACCTACAAGTCTTGATGAAGGATTTCCTGTTACGCAACTCTTTGCTGTGTACGTTGTAAATGAACATTTTGTAGATATAATCCAATTCCTGACTACATGTACAACTTTTGAAGGATATATGACACAACAAAAGAAAGAATTTGTGGTCAGGGCTATGGATTTCTTCGTCATTGCAGGGAACTTGTATAAAATGGGCTTAGATGAAATTTTGCATAGGTATGTATCAGATTATGAAAGACAAAGTATCCTCATTGAAGCACATGGAGGAATTGCTGGAGGACATTATGTGGGAAGAGTGATTGCACAGAAAATCCTACGTGCTAGGTTGTGGTAGCCAACTGTACACACATATTCTAAGGAATATTGTAGGGCATGTGATGTTTGTCAGAGGACTGGGAAGCCACCCACGAAGGGATGAATTTCCTCTAAACCCGCAAGTCTCGTTACAGGCATTTGAAATCACGAAAACCTAATACTTGACCAGGTGGGTTGAGGTGCAACTCGTGAAGGATTTCAGCTTGACTACAACTAGAAAGTTTATATTTTAGTATATTTTATCTTGGTTTGGCTATCCTAAGATTTTGATGAGCGATAGGGGTTCACATTTCCTGAATAAAACGATTGTTGCTTTTCTTGAAGAATTCTAGATGTATCACCAGAAGAGCACACCATACCATCCTCAAGCAAATGGAATAGTTGAAACTTTCAATAGGATCCTGGAGAATGCTTTGGCGAAGATCTGTAACGGAAATAGGAATGATTGGGCTGTGTGTATACTAGTTTTTCTTTGGGAATATAGAACTACATGTAAGAAGTTGAATGGACGGACACCACTTAGGTTAGTTTATGGACAAGAGGTAGTGATGCCAATGAAGTACATCATGCCTAGTTTGAGGATTGTTGTAGTTACAAAGATGATAGACCAAGATATCATGGAAGAATGCCTCGTGCAGATACTTGAGTTAGAAGAATATCATTTCTTGGCAGGCTTTCATCAACAGGTGCAGAAGGCTAGAGAAAAGGCGTAACATGATCACCCATTAAGTAGTGCACCTTTAAAAGTGGAAATTTAGTACTGATGTATGATAGCAAGTTTACGAAGTTTTCAAGAAAGTTTCAGATGCATTGGCTGGGACCATACATCATCAAGGAGATTATGGATGGAGGTGCAATTCAGCTCATGAAGCTCAATGAGGAGTTATTTCCAGGTAGAGTCAATGGGAGCAGGTTGAAGTTGTATAGGGGTGATCCCACCCTTGCGCAATGACTATATGTATGCAGGAAAATATTAGTACTTCAGGTAGTTGCAAGGAAGTGTGGGACTATAATATACGCTACCAAAAGGATAGTTTGGTGAAGTGAATGGTCTGCACAATGGTTAGGAGAAAGTCGCAGGTGGGAACGATGATGGAGGAGCTGTGATAGAAAGGTGGGTCCCACATAGCCTAGCCAAAAAGTAACCATTCAAAACATTGTAGATGATGGGATGGATATTTTTCTGTTAAAGGGAGCAGGAGGAAAGCATTTAAGGAGCATATCTTTGGAAATCTTCTACCAAAAGAGCATTAATGAATGAGATCTAGAGGGAACAGATGGATTTGAATTCAAAACAGGCTATAAATACAACATCCCTCTCCACATTCAAACACTTTTCTTCCAAAGAGATTGCCTTGAGATTTTGTGCCTGTGTTTGAGCTGAGACAATTGCTGTATGTCTGGTCAACACTACTAAGAGGTAGAAAAGGAGTTTTCACAGCAAGGGATTGCCTTTTGAGGTAGATTTATCTGAGTGGTAGAAGAAACTATTTTAGGAGAGCCTTGACAAAATGAATGCAACACCACCACTCCCTACCACCACGCCTAGGTCATTGAGGCCAAAACCTTTTGCCTTTGCGGCAAGAGAGAAGAAGAAAAAGAAGCCACAAGAAGCACTAGTTCAGCAATCACCATGAAGAAACCCAATAAATTTTAGACTGAAGGGTCGGATGGATAGAAGCAAGCAACCGAGGAAACCCCTAGACTTGGATGAGGAAGAATTGACTATGGGGTTTGAAGATATTGACACAAAGGAAGAAGTGCTTATTACTTAGCTACCATCTTATGTACCCCATAGGAAATCCACTGCAAAAGTGACTAATGACCCAGACTCGGTCAAATACAAGGTCTTCACACCATTTCTGCTGGAGGACATAGTTGTAGAGGGAGGCTTGTTGTCCCAGGTACCATTTTCTAAAGATGGAGGACTGGGATTTGGGCGATCATGTGAAGTTCCCACAGTTGGAACCCAACAAATATTTGAAACCAGTCTGCTATGAGGAGTCAGGTGTTATAAGGCTTGAACCAATGATGTGGGCAATCGAAATTGAGTGTGCCGGATTGCTCAACATGTTGTGGGTTCCACACTTTAGCCGCAACATAATTAATACTATTTGTGTGCATCAATTTTTGGTGTTGGTTCATGATGGGTGCCTCTGGCTAGGAGGACCCATTCCAATTGATGAAATGTTGGTCCATCGAATCACCTTGTTACCTTACCAGGGCATGGACCCCATATATGCCTTTGTCAAGAAGTCACATGAGAAGAATCTTTCCAATCAGATGAAGAGCAACTTCAGACTAGTGAAGAAGTCGTGCAGATATGCCATTAGCTTTATCTCAGATGGAGATGTGCAGTTTACTACACAAATTTTGGTTGGAAAAATAATGCAGAAGTGTCACGCCGATGAAGTTCCAATGATAGTAGTATCTTTATTTGCGTAGTGGAGCGAAGGGGTCCAATACAATTGGGCCAAGTACCTACGTCACGAGTTCCTGAAGGATTGCCGTGAAGCCCAAAAGGATGGAAACACATTTCACTAAACATGGTTACCTCCGTTGATCATGCTGGTAGCATGGGGGACACCTGAGGATAGCCAGTTCCCTACATAGGATCTAGACTTGTGTGAGGATGTGAAATTCGCCTCGCTATGGGTGATGAAGGATCCTGACCACATTATTGAAACAAAGATGTTCTGTGTTTTGTTTGATTGAAAGTTACAAAAGGTGATCAACCAACGGCCACGTTTGTCACCTAGTTTACATGTGCATTATACAAATATTGTAGGATTTCAATGCATATTTTCACAATTTGTCTATTGAGTGCAAAAAGGTGTCTTTTAAAAATCCTAATTTCCTCACATTAATTATCAACTTGGGTAAGTCTTTTTATTCCAAGAGTGTACACAATATGTGCAAGCTATAAATATAGGGACTAATGCTTTAAAATAAGTTATTAAATTCAATACAAGAGTAAATGGATGCAATCATAAATCTCAAGATGTAACTTTTAAAGAAAATAATGCATCTAAGCATCAAGACTTAATCTCAAGCAAAACCATAATCCAATCTTAAACAAGCTACAATTCAAATGGGAATAACATCAACTGAGAGAACTGTAGCAGTAACTGAGCTCTTTCAGCTGGATCTACATTAATCACACTCTGTTCTACTTTAAGCAATGCGAATGGAAATAACATCAACAGAGAGTCTAGTAGCATTAACCAATCTCATTCAGTTGATTCCATACTAATTATACTCTTATCGTAATCAATGGGAATCAATGTCTTAACTGATAATTAATTCAATTTGCAGTGAGCATAAATGAAATCAAATGACAAAGTTGCGAAGTACATGAGATCATAATAAAAGAAAGTAAACTAATTGCAATGTAAACTCACAGGAAATAAGAAGATATCAAACAGAATAAACTAGTAGGAAATGCAAAGATATAAAATAGAATAACCTTATAGGAAATGGAAAAGTATAAAAGAGGGAATAACAGTAAGATCTGCCAAGATCAGGCCCTAGCCACTAGCGAATATTGCCGAGCTACTTCAAAATATCCGGATGAACAGTAACGCAAGTTATATATTAATCATGAAATTCACTTGTCATTACAATTCGATTTCCTTTAGAATCACATTCTGTATATTGAAATTACAATTTAGGTCCCAAGAAAAAAAATAAATCTCTCCATTAGCCCCTCTCCTCCTATCCTATCCTATCCTATCCTATCTATCTCTATCTCTATCTCTAATAATCCCCTTCTTTGATCTCTGTTTTTATTTAAATGCACAAATAGCAAGGAGAAGTTACAACAGAGATGATTACAAAATGATTCCCATAAAAAAAATTGGATTGTTCACAACAAATTGATCAACAAGATCATATCTGAAATATCTTTCCATCAACATTCAATAGGAACTTTGGTATTGCCATTGAGATAATTTGGAAGAGGACCGCAACAATGAATATGAGAAAATCATTTTTAGAGAACCTTCCGTTTCTCTTAATACAGACCGAATTGGGGAAAACTGCTCATTGTAATACTAATTCGGTCCATTTTGAACAAAACCCATGTTTCAGATTTTCCAAATTCTTCTCCATTTTCTTGAAATGTCCAATGCAAAACTGTCACTTCTTATTCCAATGAATTTCTGAGTTAGAATATTTAATGATGAGCTGGAGATCAAATCTACAATCTAGAAAATATCTTGGAGGTTAAAATGATGAGTGATGTTACAAAAAATTTATTAATAAATTATCATTGGTAAAATCATGTATAATAATCATTAATTTATTAAAAATAAAGGAGAAGTAATATTTATCCATAAGAGCATAAATAATTATAAAATGGAATTATATGATAAAGTATGATAAATGACGTGATAAAGAATGGTAGAAATGGATGAAATAAGCATTAAAGAGTGATAATAATAATGCCAAACCAGTGGCCCAACATACCCCCAAACTGAATATATTGCATGTCCTCATGCAACCCAAAGCCTTTGTATTAACTAAGCAATAATACAAAAATTGTTCATCCCAACTCATGAAATGGATGAAACAAATGACTTCTTTCTCAAATAATGAATATTCAATTTTAGCAATGTTAATGAAGGCATAACAATTTTTACATTGATGTTCAACTATATGTATATGAAGTTGTAGCAAAATATGATATAAGTAATAGCAAACTTCATTAACCATTTCCTCAAAAATTACAAACCAGATTTTGCTGAAATTTTGCAAGTAGATTTCTATTACATTAATACCTCTCTAATAAAAAAATCAGATCATTTTGATGCAGGGATCATGAGATATAAGCAAAATGGCTGTAGGTGATAGTGCATGATATTTGAAATTTGACAAACTAATTTAACTTGAAATTTTTTGGGTTTGTCTATTTTAATGATACCTCTTTTTTATCCAAAAATCACAAGAATTCAGTTCATAGTTTTAAAGAAATATGCCAATCAATTTCTGCACTGTATAAAAATGAAATTGCATGCTTTAAATGAGAAATAAAGTATAAAACATTCATCATGTGTAGCGATTTCTCGCCCAACTAGAGAATCAACATGGCCTCATGCGATGTTTAAAAAACAAATTGAGGTGGTTGCTACAATCTGTTGAAATCTATGCTTGGTGTAAAACAACATGGAATAAGGGAGGTGTTGATAATGAAAAAGAAGATCAATGGATGACAAAGTATATTAATGGCATGGTCATAAGAAAGAAATGAATGAAGGTAACACTCCCCCAAACTAAAAGATGATATGTCTCTGAAAAATGAGAAGTGGTAAATATGTGGAATGAATGATGATAAATAATGCTCAATGGATTTTCATGAAAGTCTTCTAGATTTTCAATAAATCAAAAACCTATGCTATTTTACCTCAAGTTTTACCTCCGAAAAAATGTGGAATGACATGTATGGACTGTAATTTGTTGAAGCTGATGTAGGCTGACTTGATGCTGAAAGTGATACAAAAGGTGGAATCTAGACAAGCACATCATGTCTGAACAATTGTTCGCATTTGCGAGTTTCTCGAGCCTCTTCTACTAGTTGCAATAGTGTGGCCTTCTTGCGAATAGAGTTCCCCCCCGTACTTGTTGTTCTCCTATAAACAAATCACTATTTTGCATGCAAATTTCTTGAATCCACAGTTTTAGTTTTGAACAATAACAGATAAGCTGTATGCAAAAATTTCAATTAGAAAAAACTTTTGTATAAATGGAATACTCATATTTTGTCAAATCAACAAGTTATGGCAGAGTGCAGAAATTATATTGCATGCTATCCCATAATGCATACCTTCTCCCTCCAATTGGAAAATGATGTTCATGACTATGAAGCAAGGCAAGGGAATGAACAATACGACAGTAAATGAAGCAAAGTACACATATCAATGATAGGATGACAAGAGGTATGGTTATAATAAGAGAAAAGTGTGTAAAGATAGTTATGAATAAGAGATATGATGCTTTGGATTGATGATAAGTTATGCAAAAAAGAAAAGGATAGCCATATGCCAAAAAGATGCTTTGCTGACAGTATTCTAGCTGAAAATGATGCGATTGATTGGAAAACAATTTCTCATGCCTAAAGTTTCAAAATAGGGAAAAATTAAGGAAATAAATTCTCCGATAGAAAGAGAGAATAAGAAAATGGTATTATAGTAATAATTGACGATAAGATATAACTTCAATACTATAAGAAGAGCCTCTGCTGCTAGTAGATGTCCATAGCCTCGATAGGGCTACCTTTTAACCCATATGAGCCAAGATCCTCAATTTATAAATGGATAGTTCTAGTGTTGTTCTACAAAAGAGATCAGTGTGTTGGCGTGGTAACTAGATAACCACACTGCCATTCACTGGGATGTAGCAAAAGTGATCAGGCCAGCTCATGATGAGGCCTCCTGTTCCAAGGATATTTTGGCTATCCAATGGATCATAACCTTGGTGTGATGGCCATAGTGGGAATGTCACTTCGCTACATCCTTATGAACATAGTAGGTTGGCTCTTGATGAGACCCCCTATCCTCTATCCGTAGGCAAAATTTTGCTGTTATTACACATTTTTATGATAAATAGAGGGAGGATAAGTACTCCTTAAGAGTAGGGATGGTGGAATAAGTTGAACATGTCAATAGAAAACAAAATACGCATAATCTTATTTATTATAGACAAAGAAGATTATAACCAGGAAGGGTGGAACTAGCATGGTATTAAGATGATCAATTAGTATCATGTACAACAAAAAACGATGTAGTAAAGTAGTATATAAATAATTGTGTCCCTTTTGAAAATGATCTATCATCAAGGAGTTGTTCTGTTAAAGATCATAATGTGAATTATATTAATTCGCTTCAATAGAATCCATAATTATTGTCCTCATAAAAGTAGTGTACTACATGCCATGAAAGGGAATTAGTAAAATGTGGTTGAGATGAACTAGGAATAATCCCACAAGAGGAAAGAGGTGTTATTCACAACACACAAAACTTCACAAGAAGCAAAAATGCGGTTCTGAAGAGAGAACATCAAAAAATTAAAAAGTGTTATCCCCAAGAGGGAACAACAAAAAACTCAAAAAGTGTTGTTCCCTAGAGGGAACAACGAAAACACTCAAAATGTGCTATTTCCTAGAAGGAACAACAAAACACTCAAAAAGTGCTATTCTTTAGAAGGAACAAAAAAAACACTCGAAAAGTGTTGTTCCCTAGAGGGAACAACAAAAAACACGGAAAAAAGTGTTGTTCCCTCAAGGGAACAACAAAAAACATTCCAAAAAAAGTGTTGTTCCCTTGAGGGAACAACAAAAAGCACTCGAAAATAAGTGTTGTTCTCTTGAGGGAATATCAGTTGTTCTCTTGAGGGAACAACAAAAATCAGTCCAAAAAAAGTGTTGTTCCCTTGAGGGAAAAAATACAAAAAAAACACTCAAAAAAGTTTTTGTCCCTTGAGGGAACTGCAGTGTTCCCTTGAGGGAACCGCAGCTGTTTCCTTGAGGGAACAAAAAAAAACTGCAAAAAAAGTGTTGTTCCCTTGAGGGAACAACAAAAAAATATTCCAAAAAAGTGTTTCTCCCTTGAGAGAACAACAAAAAACATTCCAAAAAAAGTGTTGTTCCCTTTAGGGAACAACAAACTCTAAAAGTGTTGTTCCCTTGAGGGAACAACAAAAAAAACACTCAAAAAAGTGTTGTTCCCTTGAGGGAACAACAAAAAGCACTCCAAAAAAAGTGATGTTCCCTTGAGGGAACAACAAACTCCAAAAGTGTTGTTCCCTTGAGGGAACAACCAAAAAAAAAAAAAAAAACACTCAAAAAAAGTGTGTTGTTCCCTTGAGGGAACATAAAAAAACACTCCAAGAAAAGTGATGTTCCCTTGAGGGAACAACAAACTCCAAAAGTGTTGTTCCCTTGAGGTAACAATAAAAAAAACACTTGAAAAAAGTGTTGTTCCCTTGAGGGAACAAAAAAAAGAAAGAAAAACAATAGAGAAAAACAAAAGAAAGAAAAGCAATAGGGAAAACACATGAAAATAAAGAAAAGCAATAGAGAAAAACAGGAAAAGGCAATTGTATTTATAGAAAAACAAAGAAAAGAAATCATATTTACAGCAGCAAATAAACATAGAAAAAGACATAAATCAATCATATTTACAATTTAAAAAGAAATAACTTTTTACAGAAATAAATCAATCATATTTACAATTTAAAAAGAAATAACTTTTTACAGAAATGAAGCTGCCAAAAGATTGCCTTCTACAACTGAAACTTGCATGGTGGGGTCCTCATTGTTCAATCGCTAATGGAGCGGAAACTACAATTTGAAGGAAGAAACACCCAAAACGCAAAAACATAAGAGAAATAAAAAAAGAAACAACATTTTATAAAAAAAATAGTATATAAATAAATAAATTAAGTTACAACAACTATGATGTTATTTCCTAAGGGAAAATCAATCTGTCAATGGAACAAAATGATCTCTTGGAAAAATGTTTTGGCAGCAGTGACATGAATTTTCAAATGGAAATCAATTCTTCATTTCTTCTATTATGAATCTGTTAGGTGATGAATTGGATGAAATTCCCTCATTTCATTAAAATTTCTTTCAAGAATCGCTTGTCCATAAATTGACCTTCTTTTTTCTCCTAAGACCTGAAAAAAACGAGTGTCTACCTGCAATAAAACATTAAATCATGGAGAAAGAGAGGTAACCGGGCTCCCCTAATCCAAGAATTATGAAAAAAACTAACAAGCGGTTACTTAATAAAACAAATCCACGGAAAAAATAAGAAAGTAAAATTTATTTGTCACATGCGAGAGAGCAGTGGTCAATCATACTAACATGTAGCGTTTTAATCATAACTTCTTTGTTTTTTGTCCAATTTGAGTGATTGAAAAGCCAAATGAGAGCTACTTCAAAAATATATTACCAGTAGAAACAATTTTTAAAAATTCAATGATATGATATGTCAATTTTACTTAGAACAACCTACATAATAGAGTCATTTTCGATTTCCCCACTTAGAACAACAATGGATATTTTAAGCATAGATTTTTCATTTGATGATGGATTCAAATGATTAAAATTGGAAATGAAAATAGATTCATTTATTTATCTTCGATAGAAACAGGTTTAAAAAAAATAATAATTGATGGGTCAAATACTCTAATGAATAGCCGGAAAAACAAAGTTTTAAGAGTGCAGATTTACAATAGACAGTCAGTATTTGGTTCATAACTTTCTCATACGATATATAAAATGAGTAATTAAAATTTCATTTTAAACTAGATTAATAGGAATATACCGTAGAAATAGGTTTTCGAAATATAGTCATTTAGGCCTTCAAAAACTAACTGTTCCAACTCTGTTCCTGAGTTGCCTGCTAGACACCTTGTCAATGTTTTGGTTATAATTTTTTCATTTCAAATCCAAATTGAGTGATTAAAATTGGGTTGTAAAGTAGACATAAAGGTCTACTTAGGATAGAAACAGATTTTAAAAATATATTCATTTAGGCCTCCAAAAACTGATTGTCCCAACTCTATTCTTGAGCTGCCTACTAGACACACTATCAATGTTTTGGTTATAGCGTTTTCGTTTCAAATCCAAATTGAGTGATTAAAATTGGGCTGGAAAGTAGACATCAAAATATACTTAGGATAGAAAAAGGTTTTAAAAATACTCTCTTTTGGTCCCTCAAAACATGACTGTCTCAACTGTGTTTTCAGAAATTTCATCAAGCCCACAAGCCAAAAAATATTATATTCAAGCAATTTTTCCAAATTGGTGACAAAAATGAATATGAGTGTTTTTAGAACTTGTTATTTTCAATATAATACATCTAAATCCATAAATAAATTAAAATATTTATCACCAATGTTGATTTCCACAGCGTGTTGCAACAAAAATAACTATTTTTTACGAAAAAAGAATTGTATTTATTTATGTTCTTATTTATTTTATTTTCTACACTAACCTATTCTTCTTTGAAAAACAAATAGCTTAGGTATAAAAGTACTTCCAATGGATCCATTTTTTAAATAAGGCTTCAAGTATGCACATACCTAAATTTGAAAAATGCATGTTAATAAATATTAGGGTATGAGAAGCCAACTTCCTTCGAAAAGATGGTGCCAAAAATTGTTGAGGTATGGAGTGATGCTGCAAACAAATGATGGAGTGAGACCAATCATCAATATATCCTTTATTTTCTTGATTTCATATAGCCATCATATCATGAAGTTCTTGAGCTTTTAAAATGACTTGTTGATGCAGTCTAGAAGAGACCTCGAATTTGAAACATTCTGAATCTCATTGTAAGTTTTCTCCAATGGTGCACGTGAGATAGAATGGGTGGGAAGGGTCTGCAAATTTTTCAGTTCAACACTATAAGCATGTTGTACTGGCTTACTATGGTGAGGGTGTGGAATGAGTTGAGCAGGAAATTGTGTAGGGAATGGAGCATTTTGATGATGTAGTTGATTGGGTTGAGTGGATGATTTTGATAGAAAAGAAAGATGTTGTGGAAGAGCTGGTGGAGAATATAGAGGATGTGTTTGTGCTACAAGATTAGGGGGAGTAGTCATGCAATCATAAGATGAACCATGCTAAACATGTAGACAAGATTGGTGGTGGTTATATTGAGATTGGCATGGCCGCCCTAACACATGAGTATTCCATAATGGATTATGCAAGTAAGAAGCTGGAGAGGAAGTGTTTTGAACCATATATGTAGGCCAAAATTTCCATGGTTTTTACCTTGTTGTAGCTTCCCCATCTCTTTGATATGCTACTTCCATCCTAGATAAGGAAGAACAACTATCTATGGGATGCTCCTTTCGGTAATGAGGGAAAAATGCTTCTTCAATTTCGGGATTTTTTTGAACTTGCAAAACATCCAATTTTGAATTCAGAGAGCTAATAAAATCAATTTTAAAATGTTCAAATAAATCATTGATTTCAACTCTTATATCTCTTGCTCTTGTAGTAGATTTGGAAAATAAAGAAGAAACTTCTCTACAATTATTACCATCCTTAAAGACTCCTCTTGAATACCTTATGCATAATTCACAAACATCATCATATGAAAACTGAAAAACGTCACCTTTTCCTATCATATTTAAGAGTTCTAACAATTCATCTTTGATTCCTTTAAGAAGGAGTGCTTTTAAGGTCTCTTTTTCCAGATAATTATTCTTTGATTTTTAAATTTTATATTGAAATCGCTCTACATAGTTCTCCAAGATTTCATCTTCCCCTTGTATCATACCAAAAATATCTTCATTGAATTTGCAGTAGGCTTAGTACTTCTTCAAGAATATGTTCTTCATGTCCTCCCATGTTTGGATGCAGTTCCCACCAGGAGCAAGCACTTTACTTGCTCTTTACATAGGTTCTTACCTTCCATTTTTAATACCCAATTCTTTCACAATAGACAAACATCAAACACCTAATTCACTTCTATGCAATTGTGCTAAAAAGCGAGCGGAGGATCAAGCACTTTACTTGCTCGTTATGTAGGTTCTTACCTCCCATTTTTATTACCCAATTCTTTCCCAGTAGCAAATATCAAACATACATCACTTTCTGTGAAATGGCAACACTCTCCCCAGCAACAGTGCCAAAATGTTTGGTGCAAAAAGGTGTCTTTTAAAACTCGTAATTGCCTCACATTAATTATCAACCTGGGTAAGTCTTTTTATTCCAAGAGTGTACACAATATGCGCAGGCTATAAATACAAAGAGTAATGCTTTAAAATAAGTTATTAAATTCAATACAATAGTAGATGGATGTAATCATAAATCTCACGCTGTAATTTTTAAATGAAATAATACATCTAAACATCAAGACTTAATCTCAAGAAAAACCATAATCGAATCTTAAACAAGTAATTAAAATGGGAATAACATCAACTGAGAGCACTGTAGCAGTAACTGAGCTCTTTTAGCTGGATCTACATTAATCACACTTTGTTATACTTTAAGCAATGTGAATGGGAATAACATCAACCGAGATTTTAGTAGCATTAACTAATCTCTTTCAGATGATTCTATACTAATCATACTCTTATTGTAATCAACGGCAATCAATGTCTTAACTGATAATTAATTCAATCTGCAGTGAGCATAAATGAATCAAATGACAAAGTTGTGAAGTGCATGAGATCATAATAAAAGAAAGTAAACTAACTACAATGTAAACTCACAGGAAATCAAAAGATATCAAACAGAATAAATGAGAAGAAAATGCAAAGATATAAAACAGAATAACCTTACAGGGAATGGAAAAGTATCAAATAGGGAATTGTAGTAAGACCCGCTAGAGATCGGGCCCTAGCCACCAACGAATACTGTTGAGCTACTTTAGAATATCCGAATGAATAGCAATGCAAGTTATATATTAATCATCGAATTCACTTGTCGTTACAATACGATCTCCTTTAGAATCACATTATGTATATTGATTACAATTGAGGTCCCAAGCAAAATGTTAAATCTCTCCATTAGCCCCTCTCCTTCTATCCTATCCTATCCTATCCTATCCTATCTATCTCTATCTCTATCTCTAATAATCCCCTCCTTCGATCTTTGTTTTCATTTAAATACACAGAGAGTAGGGAGAAGTTACAACAGTTACAACAGAGATGATTAAAAAATGATTCCCATAACAAAATTGGATTGTTCACAACAAATTGATCAGTAATATCATATCTGAAATATCTTTCCATCAACATTCAATAGGAACAAGTCGAATTTGGTATTTCTAGTGAGATAATTTGGAAGATGGCCGCAACAATGAATATGAGAAAATCGTCTTCAGAGAACCTTCCGTTTCTCTTAATATGGGCCGAAATTGGGAAAATTGCTTCACACAATACTAATTTGGTCCATTCTGAACAAAACCAATGTTTCATATTTTTCAGATTCCTCTCCATTTGCCTAAATGTCCAATGAAAAATTGTTTCTTCTTATTCCACCGAATTTCTGAGTTGGAATATTTAATGATAAGTTGGAGATCAAATATGAAATCTGGAAAATATCTTGGAGGCTAAAATGGTGAGTGATGTTACAATAAATTTATTAATAAACCATCATTGGTAAAATCATGCATAATAATCATTAATTTATTAAAAATAAAGGAGAAGAAATAATACTTATCCATAAGAGTATAAATAATTATAAAATGGAATTATATGATAAAGTATGATAAATGACGTGATAAAGAATGATAGAGATGGATGAAATAGGCATTAAAGAGTGATAATAATAATGGCAAGCTAGTGGCCCAACACTGTCCATACGCGCAAAGAAGGATGCCACAAGAACATGGCATAAGTTTCCATATTTAGTCGTGGAAGATGACACTCAGGGGGTCATCAACAAATGACTAAGTGAATGGCTCACCCCATCTGATGAAGGCACAGGAATAAGTAAGGCTGCAAAAGGAGAACGGGGAAAAAATAGCTGCGACAGTGATCAAGAATGACAAAGAGAAAGAAACACAGAAGGCTTATACCAAAGAAAGGTAGCATAGAAAGAATAGGCAACACAACAAGAAAAGGCCTCTACAAAAGAGAAGGAAGCACCAAAAAAAAAGGCTTCTGCAAAGGAAAAGGAAGCACTAAAGGAGAAGGTTGTGCAAGAAGCAACATTGTAGGTCACTATTGATCTTGAGGAGCCTAAGATTGTGCACACCGATGGTTAGGTAGAAACTGTAGGTGAAGAGGAAGGAGGCGTAGACTTAGAGTCCCCCTTCAGGGTCAGGAAGAGGTAGAAGCGTAGTGCCACAGGACCTCGCAAGAAGCAAAAGTCTGATAAGTCTGTGAGTGTGACACGATTGGTCCTCATGGAGGGGGACCTTGATGAGATAGGAGATGTTGTCTGCACTACCACTGAAACTATCTAGGGACATATAGATGACTAGTACCACTAGGTATTGGACAAAGTACAATAGTGCTTGAAGGAATTGTTGGTCTAGACAGGGGTGATCCAAGCAAGCGTGGGACAAGTGAGCATGGATCAAATGAGCATGCTGAGATTTAGTACAACAAAAATCAAATCCAAGCTCTGCCCAATACAACTACCAGGGGGCTCTCTCTAGTTTGATATAACCAAAGACTAGGAGTGCACACGATTTTGGAAGAATATAAGTATCAACCTTACAGCACTGCTAATCCAGACTTTGCATGAGTTGCACCAAGGAGTTTTCAATGAGCTACATGTCCAGAAGAAATGAGCATTGTTGATTATCGACAAGGTGAAAACTAATAATCAATATATTTTTGAAGAGAAAGCGTAAGCCTTGCAGGCCTATGATGAGATGATACACCAAAATCAACAGCTAGAGACCACCCTTACCTAAGTGTGTAGTGAGCTTCCTGAGCTTCAAATTCTAGCAGAGGCAGCCTCAGTAGAGAAACTTAAGAAGTTAGCTATTGCAGTAAAGGAATCCAAGGAGGAAATTGGAAAGGTCCGGTTTGAGTTGCAATTGCAGATTTCAGAACTTCAACGTAAGCTACAACCAACCACTCCTTCGAAAGTCAGAGAGTAGTGCAAGGCTACTATTAAAGAAGATATGACCACTCTAGAAGCTGCAGTCAAGGACTACATCCAATTATTCGAGAAGGTAATGGAGATGTGGAACTCGTTGCAAAAGGATCCACACTTGCAAAAGGAACTTGTCGCAAAAGGAGATCAGAGTGATAACATAGACCTTAGCATCTGTGCAAAGGTTCACTAGAATTCAGGAAGGAAAGTTCATCTAGACCTAGATTGATGAGCTACGGTAGAAGGCCTCCATTATCTTCTCAAGGACACAACCATGGGCCGATGAGGAAAGACAACTATAACATATTGTCTAAAGAAATTTAAAGGCTCTGCAATAGACACAGAGAACCATGGGCCTTGCAGTCGAAGGTCCAACTATGGAGAAATTGGTTGAAGAAGTTTGTCAGGCCACCACACAGGGAGTAGTAGATCTTCAAGCATTGAAGATTGAGTTCAACAGTCTGCAAGCAAAGATCGAGCCAACACCAATAGAATGAATCAGAATGAGTCATGAATTTGTGTTTGGGGCCTATTAGGATGGGGTGCCCTAGGTCATTTTTTTTTTAATCTTTATTAAATATTGTAAAGTCTCCACATTTTGAGGAGCAGAGCATGAGTAACACAGATCAGTAGAAGTCAAAGGGGATTTTATAAGGTTAAAGCCCCTTAGTTTGTTAAGAGTCAAGTTGTTTTAAGACCCGTCCATGGTTCGCGAACCATGGTATTGTAATGGAGAAGAATATAAAAAGAAGAGTCATAGTAGTAGCAAAGGGAAAAAGAGAATAGTGCATGATTTGAGTATGTTTGGTCTATTCTGTACTTGGGCGAAGGGGAAGTCTCCTGCAGCTATGTGCGCAGAGACTTTGGTAAGTCCACAACTGAGGATGCGAGACCCTGCAGTTGTGTGCATCGGGTTGGAAAGAACTATAATTGAAGATCTGAAGCATAATAAAGGCTTGTTTTGAAGAACTATCTATGTATCTGTGTATTATTGTTTGTATCTGAAGTTTACTCTATTTATGATCTCTTGAATGTAATTAATCAGGAAAGATACTCAATAGATTCGCAAAGACATAGATCTGTTTATTTATATGATGTTATTCATATTTTGTGTAATCGGTGAAGAGAATAAATATGCTAACTGTTAAACACTGTAATTTTTGGGTTTTAAGGGTGAAGGGTTCACAAAGGTCAAGATTGATCTAAAGAGAAAATGATATCAACCCATGGTATTCATCCACCAATAGAATTTACCCACTGCATTATAAGTGGCATCCACCAATGGTATTTATCCACCCATGGTATTTTAAATGGCATCTACCCATGGTATTCATTCACCCATGGTATTTTCCCATGGTATTGTCACATCCACCCATGGTATTCATTCACCCATGGAATTTACCTATGGTATTTGTAACCAAACAAGACTCTAACAAGTCACATTTTGTAAAAGGACAAAATGTCCACCACAATGTAGTCCTTACAATTATTATCTGTTTTAATAAAAAATTTCTTTGTGGTTTTGTTATTATGTGTTCTCTCATTTTCTTTCTGGCATTGCAATTTTTCAGATCTTGGGGGCCTCCCCCCATAGGATCCATTTCAATTTTTTTTAGATCTTGAGCCCCCCCCCCCCAAGATCGAATCAAAGATAATTCCCTAGTTTTGGAGAAAACACATCAAAAATTCCTCTGGATGCAGAAACCTAGTTCTAGCATCCCCCAATACTGCCTCGGGTGAGACTGCAGCCTGTGCTACACAAGTTTTTTCTGAAAGGACCTGTAGTGTAGGGTTTTTTTGGTTAGCACAACTAACTTTGAACCTGAGTCCAAGCCCCCTTAATCCATCACTTCAGAGAATCCATAAATAAAAATAAATGGAACACCTTCATCGAAGGGAAGAAAGAGATATAAATTAATGTCCTTGAATGATCAAGGCAGGTCAATGGGTAAAGAACATGGTAAAAAGACCCAACAACCAAAAAAGCAACTAAATGCTAAATCAATGTGTACAAAGAAAACATTATAAGACAATGAAAGCTATAAGAACCAAGTAAACACACAAACTTCCCAAGGCTAAAGATGGAAACCTAGACAAGAGATCATCCTTACAAAGAAAACATTGTAAGCATGATGAAAGCTATAAGACTTAAGTATGTATACCAATTTCCAAAGGGTAGATAAAGACTAAACAAGAAACCTAAAAAAGACATCAACACTATCACACGTCTACATCAACGCTTGAAGATGAACTAGAAGGGCCCACTATGTAATCATCCACCACTCTGAAAGGACCAACAAATGATCCAATAATATCCATTGGAGACTACGTAGGGCTGAAAAGACCATGCCAAACAACTCTTGTAGGAGTCAAGATGATTCCCCTTGAAATTATCCTAACATCCAAAGGCTAATCAAACTATGTATAGAAGAAAGGAAACAAATAATGCCCCCATAGCCCCCTATCCCAAAACGCATGGAACAGGAACTGCACAGGGTTGAGAAAAATCACAAACGATCTACTAGTATACAATATTTATTTTCAAGGTGATACTACTAATAGATACAAGTCACACACAACCGATTCATTCTCAAGAAGCATATAAGTAGCTTAATTTTCACATTCCAAGGCTATTCTCAGTTTACATTTCCTTCCATATGTTTGAAAATATTTATGGTTCAAATATCTTGCTTTCTAACACAATTCAATTTTTGGGAGTGGAGATTAGCATAGGCTTATAGTAAAATACTATAGACCAATCACCTTATCGAAAGTTTCATATAAAAGTATGACAATAATTTGGATTTGGCATAATAAGTAACTCTTAGACAGAGTTGTACCTTAAGTGTAGAGGATTATGATATCTAGGAGAAATATATAGAAAATATCAAGTCTAGCCCTCTAGCCCTATTTGATTAAAAGATGAAGATGAAACTTTGATTTTGTCTCTTAATCCCCATTGTATATTACACATTAAATAAAATCTATAATGCCTTGGTTGCTTAGGGAGACTTGGATCCTCCAAAAATGGTGGTGTTCCAAGGTCTGGAGATTCGACTGTCTCCAAAATGCCATTTGTTCATGTGGTTACTCCTAACTAATGAGGTACTAGCATCAAACATCCTGGAAAAGATAAATACTCATGGCATTGGATAGTGTAGTCTTTGCAAATCAAATGGTGAATCCAACTTTCATATCATTGTGTCATTTCCTTTCTCTCAATAGGTGTGGCGACAGATGGATGGAATCAAAAGATTGAGATCTGTTTGGTTAGGAGATTCAATTGAAGAAGGCCTCAAAAAATGGTACAAGAATGAAAATACAAAGGGTGTCCAAGCTTTGCCTTTTAATTGTGCCGTGGGGCATTTGTTAGCAAGAAATACTTTTATTTTAGATGATAGGGTAATCCCCCTTGTATTCTCATTTATACAAGCATGAACTTTCAAGTTTTTCATAATCTTTGCCACTTTTAGGAGTAGAGTTATCAATGGTTGTGTTTATGGTTTCAAGCATGTCAATTCAAGTATGGACATTATCAACTTGATGATATCTTTTATCATCGTCCTTGTCTTCTGTTGGGACAAGAACAGGGTATGATTTCTCTTCATCAAATGCTTCATTTATCATTCATCCTTATAAGATTATCTCTGTTTATAGATTAAAATGAGGAAAATATCAGCTAAAGTTGGAAGAAACCATTTGGTGATAGAATAGGCGAATTTAGTATGAAAAACTGATTCTTTGCTACCTTTGTATGCAGAGATGCAATTGGGAAAAAGCTGTTCAGTTGGCAGAATAGCATGAGGCCATAAAAGGGTAAGACATGACATCTGGAGCAGACAAGGAAGTGGAAGATGAATTCGAACACTCCTGTTTTATCATAAGATCAGATTTTATATTGTGAAATCCTCAAGATCCCCTGATCTTGAGGATTCACTTTTATCCAAGTTTCTCTTTTATGTTATATATAGGGCTGAAAGGCAACTAGATACAAGTTTAGCCTTTTAATTTGTAATTTTTTTTTTGAAGCATAAACACTATTAATTTAGTGACTCTGTCAGCTATTACTTGAAGTTAATGAAAGCAGGTTGTGTTTGATACATTTCCGTATTCTTAGTTTTTATTAAGCAGAGGCTTCTGGCGACTCTAGGTCCAGTCACAAGAAGTTCCATTGGTCCTTTGTGTTACAGTTTTATATTCAGTCTTTGCAACTGATTTAATGTTCAATTATTTCATTTATCGTGAAGATTTATGATATCGATTTATACTTTTGTTCAATTAGATTCATAATGAAGCTCTGAGATATACTTAAGTAGTGCTTTGATTGGAATGAGGGAATGTGTGTTTAATTGTTGTTAATTTAAATAAATGTTATCATAGATCTTGAAAGACAAGACTGATTAACTTCTACAATTTTCAACATAGAATGTTTATCATTTAGGAACCCTTTATTGATGTTGTTGTTCAGTTACTGATTTTTTCTTTTTGTTCACTTACTATTGTCGTTCAATTGAGTAATGTAGATTGATTTGGGTTGTTATAGATTCATAGTGTTATTTGATAGTCATAATTTCTTTACTTGATTAGATGTGATTAGTATCAAGCTTATTTGAATGATTCTAAGTGTAATTCTTATTTGCATTCAGTTTCAATTAGGTTCAGAACAAGTTGCATAGAATTACATGGTGTGTTGTGAGCATATATTTCATAGATAGTTCTTTTTAGAATTGTGTGAATTGAATTGAAGAATTAGCCTTTACTGATTGCAACGATTCATCATTAGATAACCTCTAGCTTCACTGCACATACTATGTTGGCACTATTGTAATAGAAAGAATTACTTCAGGTTGAAAACTAATGTAGGGATTAAGATTGTCTGTAAAAAGACATCTTAGCGAGCCAACATGTTCTTCATCTAGCAGATTGCAAAACTTGTTTTGGGAAATGCATTGTTCCTCTGCATGTTGTATTCGCTCCAAACTAGTAGTAAACCCTTGACCATTTCTCATGAACTCACTAGCATTCAAGTAGTCTATGAGATCACTTTCATCAACAATATTATTTTGACAATAAGAGGAACTTTCCTTCTATCATTATCGAGGGCTTTCCCCAATCTCTTCAACCTTTTCAACTTTCTCTATGGTATTAGATAAGCCTCTTCAGAAACAAGAAGGAGATCTTCATCGTCAATATTCAAGTGGGTCATTCAACTTTGGCTCATTTCCACTTCCATGCTAAACCTTTCAGTTATAAAGGGACCTACACTTCACAAACACCATTCAATTTATCTAATCAGTGTTCCCCTTGAAATTCACACATTTTCTTGCTTCTTATAAAGAGCGCAAATCAAACCTTTTGTAGAGGTAGATATATCAAAACCTAAATGTGGATGGATCAAAGCTAGAGTTGGCACAATGGAAATACATTGAAAATTTTAATAGACCTCTCTTTATCCTCACACAAATTTACTTCAACTCAAGAGTGCAAAACAAAGGCCTCATAGAGACATTAATGTAGAAGTAATATTTTTAGAAACCTATGAAATAAGCTTGGAAAACCCCTCTTTTTTAAAGTGCACATGGTAACTCATTACTACAAATAAGAAATAAATAAAAACAACCATAGATAGTTAAGCACGTTATATGAAACTGTAGGGTTGCCAAAGGTTTTGTAGAATTGGTTGTTGCTAAGTATAGTACTCATTATTTTATTGTTCTTTGTAGAAAAGGGACCCCATTTTAGGATAAATGGTTGACCCAACGAGAAGGAAAGTGCATGTTAGATCAAGATGAAATCATAATGATACATATCTCCTTATGCAAGAGATGATGTGAAATAACCTTTTATAATATAACTACTCCATTGATTTTTGAGATCTTGTAATTTTTAGATCAGAGTTGGCTATGCAGATCTTGGTCAAGATTTACATTTTCAAGAAATATGTATATTCATATGAGATCCAAGACAAAGAATACTCGAAAATTGGCCAACATGACAATTGTAATTGAAAATATATATAGGAGAAGATAATAGGAATCCACTAGGAAAATAAAAATTAAGATATCATGTAGCAAAAGTTAAATTCAAGTCTACGATTACCAAAACATCTGGAGAAAATGTCGAGCTTTGAAGAGGATAGTGAACACAAGAAAAGAAAGAACCAATTAATATTATTGCCATTGTATGCCATAGAAGAAGGGATATGCCAGTAACAGTAGTAAGAACCCATATTCAATATGCGTAACAAAGACATTATCAAGGACAAGTGACATACACCAGTTAATGGTCTTATTTATAGTAACACTTATATCAAATTTAAGTAAGATAATACTAACACTCTTATAATTATTTGTAGAACTAAATGAACCAATGAGACGAGAAAATCTTAGTTCAACTCCTGGTGATCTCCATTGTATTTGAATGTCTCATAATTGCTGGTTGTAGGGTTATTCCTCCTTTTATAGATTCATATTGAGGAATACCATGCATATGATGGGATGATTGATTTCTATAAATTTAGACCTCGATTCATCTAAATAACTTGCTTTCCAAAGGATTGAACTTGCCTTGATACCATAGAATTCGACTGATCACTACTTATTTGTCCATTTGTACAAATTTCCTCTCTTTCTTTGATGCCATCAACTTGTTTAATGTTCAATCTAGATTGTGAGAATCTACATATTGTTGGGTTATGCAAGTGGACTATACAGTGTTCCCCAACTTGCAGTCCCCTTGTATTTTCTCCTATATTTTTACCATGTTCCTATGTAATGTTATCATTTCTATTTCACAACACTCCCGTTGACCTTTCCCTTCAAAAGTTTGGAAAGTCAAGCCTAAGGGAAGAAAAAGTTTCCTACATTTGCAGCCCATGGAGCAGTTATTACTAGGGGACTTATAATAACAAAAAAATGTCATCCTAACCAACGAAGTGGTCAATAGGTTCATGCCAACTTCAAGGGAACTTTGGAAAGGGATCATAGAAGCAATATTGCTCCTAGAGTGTGGATGAAATGTTATGGAGCAACAATACATGAATTGTGTATGGCTAGGGATCGATTACACATGCTTTTGAAAGCTACTGGAACAAATTCAACCATTAAACTAATTCAAATCCTTTGTACAAGATAAGAATAATTGAACACTAAAGGATAATATGATTCGAGAGTAAAGGAAATCAACAATATAAATTCTGGGTGCAAACAAGGCATATAGGTACATTATCTTATCTCTGAGATATGCCAAATTCATGAAAGTAATCCAAAAGATATATTTACTACTTGAAGAATTTCGAAACTATGTGTAGACCCTGGTGGTAAGAATTAGTTGATTTACATTCTAGTGAAGATCATTGGAGTGCATCCATAGTACTCAAAGATATAAAAAATTCAAATACTATTGTAGCCAATAAGTGTGCATGCAAAACAAGGCACACCACCCAAACACCTTTGCTACGATGAAAAGAGTTAAGTTATTGAAGAAAAAAAGATGTTATTAATGGATCTAGAACTACCCCATTTTTCTCACTCTCACTTCTCTCCTTTTCCACTATGTTACAAGAGAAAACCCATACAACAAGTGAACTAATCCATTAATACTTGTATTTTTTTTAATAGAAAATTCCTATAGAAACACACAACAAGCTACATACCATAGGTACAAACTGCCATGTATGGTCTCTAATTTTCAAGCCCTGGCTCAAGATACCATTGGATTTCTTGTTATATAAATTACTATATGTTGCTCCAATTGTTCCTTCTAATGTTGGATTTGTCTAGGATCAAGAAGCCTATGAGATATTGTTACAACGATAAGATGTCAATTCCACTTAAGAGAGTAGTTTTTAGGTTGATGTGCTAGTATGCATAGTGCCCTATTTCAACTGGAGCTAGGTTTATAATCATTAAGCTAAATGTATTTATAGCCTTTATGGTGCTCCCCATGACTATTGAACTTAAATTTGAAAGAGTGGGAAGTATTGGCAATGTAAAAATCTACAATATAAGTTGATAAGAATTTGTTGGAGGCCAATAAATTAATGTTCGATTTTCATCTCATCGAAACTCTCGTTTAAGATCTAGAACTATTTCCATTTGTGTTTTACTATGAGCATGAATTTACATTTTAATTCCCAAAATAAACCAAAAACAGTTCTAACGAAGACCAATGATTAATGTTTGAATTTAAGTTCATAGAAACTCCTATGCGGAATCTCAAACTTTCTCCATTTTCATTTTACTGTAAATGTGGGTCTACATTATAAATCTCATTGACCAACTTATAATGTATCAAGTAAAACTGAACCACAAAAACCCCACATTAAAATAGCCTAACAAGATTATAGCACAAACCCTAAATGAGATACCCTGGACAAAACAAAGAGGAGAGCTCAGGCAAGGATGAAGCTAGATACTTCAATCTCAGATGAGTATTTTCAGTAATAGATGATTTGAAAAAATGTATTCAATAGACAAAAGAACAAATCAAACAACTTTGTGCCCATCATCTATAGCATTACAGAACAAAAATATGAAAGACCAAATTGAAAGAAAGCTCCATATATTTACAAGTTATTCGTTGACTCTGCATTTGCAAAGATGAATAAGCATCATATGGGAGTGTTGAAGAACGAGAAGGATGGAATTCGGTGATCCATAAATGGAACTTGAGGTCTGAAAGCCTTAAATGTATTGCAGAGTTGAACAATAGTATTAAGAGTTGACTAATGCCATGGGCATCCAAATATGCCTCTAGGTACCCCATATTGTGAGATGAAAAAATAATTAAGGTGGAACAAATTGTGGCACTAAAATTTTGTCCAAATACTTTGATTTGGTTTAAACTCAGAGAATTTACCATAACAGTGTGGCACCAAAATTTTGTCAAAAGACTTTGATTTGGTTTGAATGCATAGAATTTACCATAACATGGGGCTACTTTGATTTGGTTTAAATGAAGAGAATTTACCATAACATGGGCCAAGCTATATGAAATTAATTAGTGGTCCTATGCAGTGATATTTATGTGTGCCAAAGATTATGACTTTCTTAAAGTTCTAGTTGTTTATATGGCCACTATTTCTCATGAATTGAGACAAACTAAAATGTCTCAAAATTAAAATTATGTCAAGGTTTCTTCTTGTTTGAGCATAGACATAGAAAAGTATGATAACATAGCCCCTCCTAAAGGTTTGACAATTTTTTTTCTTAAACTAAGCTTTCACCTATCACAATGAGGCCAATTGCCCATATTTAACATTATGAGAGGTTTTGACCAATGGAGGAATTTCTATTGGGGATTTTATATTTACTAATATTTGCACAACATTACCACATTTTGGACATTAGGAATAACTCTCAAGGCCTTTACCAATGGACATGAAAAGGACCTTAACTAGGAATGTGAGCACCACTATTATTCTTTTCATTATAAGAATTAGTATGAGGGAATGAGAAAAGGACCTTTACTCCTAAAATGAAACTTCACATGATCAAGGACCATGAATTTGGCATTGAACAATCACATAGATCCTCTCTAAATAATCTTAAGGATTTATGGGATGTCAATTCCATTAGGAATTTTTTTACACCATGTATAGGAGTCAAGGAATGTACCATGGGTAAGGGAGGTAAACAAGGGAATCAAGCCTTACAAGAAAGTTTTTAGTCTCAAGGGCTATGAGCTAGAATTAAAAACCACATATATCTTCTTTAATGAATCTTTGGACTTAAGTCGAGATATGGGCACCATAAGAGGTATTTCTCACCACATATGGGAGTTTGTGTCTATGATATGGTTAGGAGAGCAAAGCAAGGGCCTTAATCCCTAAATTAATCTTTCTCACACTCAATTGCCATGAACAAGACCTCTAGATGAGACTATTGGAATTTAGTATGTTTTGCATAGTGAGAATGAGTCTCATGGCCTGGACTTAAGTCCTAAATAATCAATAGCCATTAAAAAGGCTTCAAACCACCACATTAATTATATTCTCTAAGGGATATTCTTTGGCTTCTAGGAGGGGTGTTTCTACAATTCAAAGGTTTTGCACACCATGATTAGGTCTTGCAACCTCATCATGAACCTTAATGAAATTAGGAGGCTTTAAAATCACATATGATGCTTATAGGTGTAGGCTTGGTTAAAATAGGAACATAAAGGGATTAGTCCTTATTTGGATCATTAATGATTAAGATTTGTGAATTAGTTCTCAAAGAACCACACATGACATCTATAGAGAATATTAGGCCTCTATGGAGGATCTTTAGTGTCATTAGTATGTTTTACATACTAAGAATGGGCATTAGGCTTGTACCATGGCAAATTGATTAAAACAATGGCCTCAAGCCCAAAATGAAACTTATTTGGTTTACATTACATGAAAAAGACCATAAAGAATAATATAAATCCTCTTTGAGGGATTTTAGGCCTCCATTTAGAATAAAGGTTCCATTATGAGGTTTTCCACATCATATATGGGAGTTAGGGCTTATATCTTAGCCAAGGAATGAAAAAGGGCCTTAGGCCTAAAACAAGTTTTTATGAAACCATCTCACAAATAGAATAAGAGATAGATCAACGACTTCAAAATAATGCTCTTCAAGATGGAAACCTCCTTTACATTACACAAATGAAAAATTCTTGGATGATACAAATGACAATACCTCCTTTTTATATATAGGAGTCTAAGGGGTAACAATATAATCAGAGTCGACATAACAATAATACTGTAAGGGCACAACAATAACAATAGTTGGCTTCTATGGGACACAATAATAACAATACGGGAACTACATGGGCACACCAATCAATAAGGGGGTTGCAATAATAATAATAAGGGGATACACTAGTAGTATAGGGACCTAACATGCCCCTATCCTTCAAAAAGTGTTGTCCTCAACGCTTGAGTAGTTATGGATGCTTCTATATAAATCCTCATCTTCCCATGTGAAATATTCAGTGAGTATGTTCTTCCACTTGATGAGATACTCTGAAATTGATCGATTTTGTAGCTGTCAGGTTCTTGTTTCTATGATTGATTTAGGTTCCACTATGCTTTTTCCTTCCTCATCAGGTTCCGACAATATTGTTTGAACTAGCAACTTGTCACCTATAACCATCTTGGAAAACTAGCGCACTCAGGGAGATGCAAGAAACTCCAATTTGTATGCCATAGTACCAATCTTTTTGCAACACCTTGTAAGGAACATAGTACTTCGGTGATAATTTATTATCCTTCTTAGCTTGCTTGAGGGACATTTGTTTGTATGGTTGTAGCCGTAAAAATACCCAGTTTCCTACATCAAAACTTCTTTCACTACCATGTTGATCTACCTATTGCTTCATTTGATTCTATGCCAAAGTGAGGTTATCCTTTGAGAGTTGGAGAACTTGTTGTTGATTCTTGATGTGATCTTCCATTGCTTGAAACTTAGAATTTTCTCTTAAAGATGATGTGATGGATGGTGTATGATATCCATAAAGTGCCATAAATGGGGTCATTTTTACTGAAGCGTTATACCACCATTCAACCAGAGGTAACCAATTAACCCATTGTGTTTGTTTACTAGATACAAAGCAACGAAGATATCCTACCAAACATTTTTTCACTCTCCGTTTTTCCATCTATCTTGACAATTTGAGGGGTGGTAATTCTTGCCAATACACTACAAGATATGGTCAGATTCATTTCTTCCTTCTTTGGGGTTGGTTCTTGGTGTATATCCTCTTCTTTTGACATTTCTTAATCCTTTTCTTCCTCCTCTTCACAATCTATGTAAAATAATTTCTTCTCAACACACTTATGACCTTTAGTGTATTTGATATCACAACTGTATCAAAGCCATTTTTCTCTTTTTTATTCCAATTGTTGTGGTGTCAACCTTATAGGTTGTGGAAGGATATGAGAAACAACACTTCCATATTTATAGTTGTGAGTGGTAGGGTTCCTTATTGCCATAATATTTCTTTCATTTTTTCTTGCCAACCTGAATGCCTTCTCCAATGAATCAGGTTCTCAAAGATGAACCTCATGTTGAATGTTATCCTTTAAAGTCCTTATGAAGACATCAACCCTCTACTTCTCTGGAATATAATTTACCCTTATATTCAATTTTTGGAAGTCCTCAATGTGCTCTGCCATTGAACACTTTTGTTTGAGATTTATCATTTGGCTAAAGAAGGTGTTTCTCTTTGTATCCTCATAATGTGTTATCATTTCCTTTGTGAAAATTAACTAGGTGACAAGTGGTTTACGAGAACAAAGCCCTCTATACCATAAAAACTAATTTGGTTCTAAATATAAAGATGCAATACGTACCTTTTGTAACAGTTGCACGTCATTTAGATCAAAATATTGCTCCCTCTATAGTATCGAAGTTACCGAATCCTTGCCATGAAAATTCCTCATATCTCTTTTTCTTTCTTTTAAGAGATCAATCTTGAAATGATTCTAACTCTATTTTTGGATCTCCAAGTTCTATAATTTAGTCCCGTGGTAACCTTCTAAGTCCTATTTCTAACCCCATAGTTTTGATCAATATTGGATTCTTCAAGAAATAGTTATGCCCAATATCCCACGATGACCTGATTATAGATTGGTTCAGTAGAGCGAACTTGTATGATGTGCCCCGTGTAATTGTTTTGACCTTCAGACATAAAAATGATACCCAACAAACTAAAGCCCATCCTCATTTTGCTATTTTTTACGAAATTTGAATCCTATGCTCAGAGAGAAAGTTATAATGATGTTCCCAAGGTCACTTGTTTGATATAGAATTTGGGAGCTTGCAAAAACCCTATTTTCCTCAGTTCATATCTCTGAAAATATAGCGAGACAAGATCTGAAATTCAGTTATGAGGTTCATCAAGCTTTCTGCTCAAATGGGTTTTAATTTCAGATTTTGACACTTCGTATAAAAAAAGTTATAGTGAAAATTCCACAATGACCTATTTGAAGCAACAAAACATTAGAATCCAAAGCTCTGATACCAAATGTTATGAAACCAACTCAGAAAATAGAATAAGAGATAGATCAACGACTTCAAAATAAGCCTCTTTGAGGGAAAAACCTCCTTTACATTACACAATTGAATAGTTATTTGATGGTACAAATGACAAGGCCTCCTTTCTATATATAGGAATCTAAGGGGTCACAATATAATCAAAGTCAACATATCAATAATATTATAAGAGTGTAACAATAACAATATTAGGATTCTATGGGGCACAATAATAACAATATGGGGACTACATGGGCACAATGATATAATAAGAGGGTTTCACTAATAACAATAAGGGGCTATAGTAGTAGTATAGGGACCTAACATAAATCTTTATCATGTTTAATGCCCGTGAACAAGATATTAGAATGGGAATATGGGCATAATAGTATTTTTTGCATAATAAGAATGGTTTTTATTAACTCTACAATGGATAGGGAAGGAAAAAAAGATCCTTAGTCCTTAAACAAAACTTCTCTAATTCAATGGACATGAATAAGGCTTCAAACCACCACACATATCCTATCTAAGATATATTTGGCCTTTAGGTGCATTATGGGTGCTATTTGAAGGATGTGTGTACCATAGTTGGGACTTGGGGCCTCTAAGTTTGGCCTCAATATCATTAGGAGTTTTTTCATACCATGTATGGCACTTGGGGCCTTAACCATTGTCAAGGAAGGATCATAAGGTGCTTGGGTCATATTTGAATCTGCCCATGATCAATCTTCTTGAACAAGTATTTGAATTACCACATGGGATATCTCTAGGGGATATTTGGCCTCTATGGGGGATATTTGTCACCATTGGTATTGTTTACATGATAAGGATGGGCCTTGAGGAATGTACTATCTCGAGGGGAGGAGAAAAGAAGGCCTTAGGCCCTAAATAGAGCTTCTAGAGTTCGAGGAACATGAAGTAACCCTAAAACAACCACATAGATACTCTCTAAGGGAAATTCAGATTTCAAATTGGATATGGGAGCCATGTCATCTTATTCTACATAAAGAGCCACAATATGTTTTAGTATGTATGGTTTTCTAATAATGGTGTGTGCACATTCTAAGAATGTGAATGCGCTATTAGAATTTGTGCATATTTTTGTAATGCATGTATTTGTAGAATTATTTATAGAATAATACGACTTTAGAGTAATCTAGATTTATATTAATTGGCCAAGTTTAAATCAACATACTTTGAATTCAAATTAATAAAATAATTGTCTCTATGAATATAGTGCAATAATCAACCATGGTATGTAACAACATCACAAAAACCCCATAACAAATAGTGTGTTGTCTCTCTGAGATGTGAGGAAAAAATTCTTATTAACCCTTAAAACCCTTTTATATTAGTTTCAAATTATATTTCTCAATATCCCTCCTTCCAAAGGGAGCATAAGATTATTATATATTGTAAAATTATTCTCTATATTGTATAAAACTGTTATAATTTTAGCATTATAGATGGATTCATAAACCCTTTTAAGGGGGTCATTGAATCCATATACCTAAATTTTAACATTACATATGGATTTAAGATTACGGGGGACTCAAAGACCCCTTTGTCACTAAATTTTAACACTTACAAATCCATTTGTAGTATAAAAATTTAGTGAAATGTAACACTTCAGTATAAAAAATGCAATTTTTTATTTCTAGAGTGACACAATTAAAAATGACTAACATAAATTCCTAATTCATATACATTTTGTACTTGTTAATTGGTCATATTTTTATTCTTGGACTATAATAGTCATTTATGTCAATCATAATTTTGTCACTTATTATCTAGTAATATATTTTAGTCCTCGACATCCTACATTAATATGTAAACCTGGGATTCGTCTTTCTATTTCAAAGTTGTTAGCACTCTATGTATGATAACAATCAAATATTGGGATGCACGTAATTAATCCTAAATCCTAACTAATGGTTGCAGAAATAAACAATTTCTCAACAACTCATTTACTCTAGAAATTCAAATGCAAAAAATAAATTATTCTATGGTTCGAAATTGGAAAGATAAATCTATTGTAAACTATTTTCAGACAAAGATCTCAATCTAATATTCTAAATGCCAAAAGAAAATCAAATTGAATAATCGAATCCACATGTATTAAAGGGAACTACTCAGATAATGCTAATCACAAGGAGCATCCAAAGCTAGAAATAACAAATTATGTAATTGTAGAAAGCATATGTGGAGAAAAAACAACAGTCAAATACAAGACTACTTCACTTTGAATCATAAAAGGGACATTAATTGAGATGTAAACCTTAATCTATCTCAACCTATAGAAGGAACAACAATTGAAATCTTGACAGTAAAGAGTCATTGACATAATACAAATGAGCAGTAGATCTTCTAGCGATCATGCCCAAAGCCTCTAGAAGAAACTACTATAGAAACTCAATACATGGATTTAATGTGAAACTCTGAGTTCTTCATTAATTGTCAAAAAGAAATTACAAAATCACTACAACCCTTAAGGTTGATTATGCATTCACAGTTTTGCTGGAAATTAACAATGATTATAAAAGTTACAGTACCTTTTCATCTACTAGTGTTATATATTCTCTATGAAATGCTAGCAAATCGGAGCTTAACCTGAGGATTAGAAGATCCTCAGGATTGCTCAGCTAAATAATCGGGTTTTCCACATTAATTATGTGTTTTTCCTCTTGTCTTTATCTTGGCCTGCAAAACTAAAATAATGACATCTTCCTTTCTTAGCGTTGCTATTCTTATCCAAAGGAACAACAGTTTTCCAATCCAGTCATCTTGCACATAAACAAGTGAAAACTTAGGCTTTTAATGCTAAAAGTATCTAACTTGTTCAACACTGCTCTTTATTCATTTTTCACAAAATTTTCTTTGAGAACATGTTCAAGATGAGAGAAAATTCATGAAAACCATATGATTAATCAAGTAAATGAGGAGGAAAAACATACCTTTTCCACGACCCAACAATTAGTCATTTAAGTTAGTCCCTTTTAGTTGGGTCACTTATTATCTAGTCATATATTTTATCCCTAGACAAAATTAGTCATTTCAGTTAGTTGTTTTTAGTTGGGTCACTTAAAATTGCTCAAATTTAGTAGTAATTCACTTGAAATAATTGTGGTGACAAAATTATTTAGTCATGTAGTCACTAATCTCTCATTATGTACTAGTGATATATTCTAATAGATTTTCCTTGGCTACAAAGTTCAACACAAGAGAGTAATGCATAGGTAATCTTAGATGAACAAGTGAGTATGCCTTGTGAAATTTTCAGCTACGATAATATCAAGGTCCTTCTACTAAAAGGGAAGAGAAATGTGGGCCCTTTAAAGACAAGTAATAGTACTGATCTAGAAAAGGCACACATGTATATACATTTGAATGAGTTGTTTATCAACCCGAAAAATAGTTCACAAGGAAGAAATGATTGTTAAAGAAAATACAACACACCTTCAACAAGATAAGTACCAAAGACATTGAAATAGTTCAATTTCCTTAGTACATATGAAAAAAAAATACATCAAAAGCATTTAAAGAATAGTTTTACAATATTCATGACATATGAAAGAAAGTGTGTTGGCTCAATGAGCTTCTAGATTAAGAAAATGTTCTAAGATACATCAAGACATTCAACACCACTAGCCCCAATAGTGGCGCATTAAAGTAATCACTTGCTCCTCTAAAACAACTATCTTACTCTCTAATTCCTGGTAGGAGGATCCAAGGTGAAAAGTCCTTTGCTTGTACAATGAGGGTGTATATATAACAAATGAGGTGACCATTCACCTCCCTTGTGACTCTTGGACTACCCTCATGACTATTTGACTTCTCCATGACTCTTTTACTTGCTACATGACTTTTCACATTACATGGATGACTCTTGGATTTCCACTTTTACAATACAATTTATAATGTTGAATTACATATTTCATAAAATGATGTGGCACATGGTGACTGATGACATTAAATGACATGACACTAGTGTCATGGGCTGCATGATGACATGGCAATGTCAAGTCATTCTTTGTTGATGCTTCCTTTCTATCTTCTTGAAAGATGGAACATGCTCTTCTTCCTCCTCCTCCTCATGACTTGAAGATAAGGAGTCTCCAATGTGGTCTTGGTCCTCAATTGCTGTTGTAAACTGATATCCCTTTATCTACTCTTGATGGATCAACTTGTTTTTTAAACTAAAAGGGTATCTTCTACAATGGTCCCCTTCTCCATATCCTTCATCATCATCTTATCATAGCATGATAGAATACCTATGTCTGCAATCCACTCATGACAAGATGACACCAATCTAATAAAACCTTAGTCTAAGATGTTGCATGATGATCCACTGACTGAGCTGTGACCTAGTGGAAAGCCAAGAAAGGGGCTCAGTGATTGCACAATTGCACACATCAAGAGCTCAAGGGTCAGGTTTGAGCCTTGAGATTGTGAAATGCACAGTTTAAGATGGGCTAGACAAGTCAACTGTGCTGAAGTGAACAAAGTTCCTTCTACAAATTAATTACTCCAGAAGACCTGGAATATAAAGATATCCATGAGGATACAAATATTATATATTAAATGTGTGAATAAGAATGATTGATACAATGAGAATGAGAGGCTTTCTTATATACCAAGCAGGTCTCTATTCATGGAGAGTCATGTCTCATTTAGACATGACTCTTCAACCTAATTACCAATTAACTAATAATTATTTATGGTTATTATAGTTTACATTATTTTACATTATATACTATATATTTATTCATAACATTGTGGTGAGCAACAATATTACAGTAATAATGCTGCAACTCCTCGATTGCCTACTTTACTCTTATCAACCTGGTAGTTCGTAACAAACTTGGAAGTGTCAGTGTTGTATGCACAAGTACTAGTTCTTACAGCAGGATGTCACTTGATCAGCTAGTGCAAGATCCCTAAGAGCTTGAGCCAACTTCTATGAACTCCAAAAGAAGCTCTATATGAGGTGAAAGGAAATAAACATAGATGTTATTCTAACTGCAAAAAGGAGAAAGACTGAAATGTAAAGTAAACCTAGTGAACCCTAATTAACCAACTAATTCTACTTTTGCGGAAAGCACTATGAAAACCATGAAAGGAATGCCATTACCTACTCAAGGAAGTAAAAAACATCTAACTATGTTATTTCTGGAAGTAAATAAGCAAAAAACATATTTTTGGATTTTTTTTGTATTTTTATGTGAATTTGACATGCATGTAATTTATTGTGTGTGAATGTGGCAGTGAATAGGCAGTGTTGAAGGGTGGTTTTGGGACTTGAGAGGGTGTAGGATGGTGTGGATGGGTCCTAGGAGGTCTCAGGTGGCCTTCTGGAGGCTTTTCCCATACTCAACCTTCAAAAGGAAGCCTACAGGAGGACACAAGGAATATATAGGAGGAAAAACAACATTCTATAGGAGGCCTACAGGAGGAGGCCGAGAGCAGTTTTCAATGTTTTGAGGGTGTGAGAGTGGGTGAAAGAGGTGGATGAAGGTTGGAATGAGGTGTTAGGGCACCTATGGTCTACCATGAACCACCAAGAGAGAGAAAGATGATTGGATTTGCTCAAGGAGAGAAGAAGAAGTTCTATGGAAAATGCAGGAAACTAAGGTAGAATTGAGGTGAGACTTGGGCGACCTATAGGGCATGGATAAGATGGAGGATGTGGTGGCTGATAGGCTAGACTACTCCAAGAATAGATCTGCTGCTAAGGAACTGACAACCAACCTATAAGATCAAACAAGAAATGAAATGAATGCATCTAGAAAAACAGAGTTTTGCATCAAACTAGTCTAAACTTTGATCTATGAAAGGAAACGCTGAGGAATGTTGCAATAAAGGAAAGCATGAAAGAAGACTATTGAAAATAAAGAAGTGAGAATGATGAAGTAGATCTGAAGAAAAGAAAAGCTAGACTATTAACCTACTACAAAAGCTGCAAACACTAGAAGTCCTATGAATGAGGAAAATCTGTGTTTTTGGGGCAGCAAGAGGGTCATTGCCTCAAATCATGGTCCCAAAGGGAGGAAAAGAGGCCAGGGCACTACTATAGAAAGCACAAATGGAAGCAAACTACTGAATCATCGAAAGCAAGCTATTCTTAACCATAAAAGAAATACATCTATCAACAACCTAATCTACAAACTGAAACAAAACATACAAATACAAGTAAAGAGGAGCTTGGCTACTTGGTTTGGGCCCTAACCCAAGAGTTTCAGGCCTCTGAGGAAACTCAATGCTAGGTCAAAAATGATTCCATCTTTATTATCCAAATAATAAGAAGATTACATGAGACTGTCACAAAATATTAAGCTCGAAGTTGGAGCAGAGTTTACATAAGAAAAAATACAACAAAAATCCAACCCTAGTGAGGCCCTATGCCTCTCTACTTATACAAATGAAGCTACCAATAGCTTCCTTAAAATCAGGGATGCTTGGCTCCTAGAATTGGAGATAATCATCAGTCACCCTCCACTTGCTCAGTTGCCTTCTAGTGCATGATTTGGCTGCTTGTACTCTGAGCTAAATGAAGGGGAATTTTAAGTGAGGAATAATAAATGAGGGGGATTCCCTCCTATAAGTCCTCTCCTTTGTCCACTTTGAGTTTCTGTTGCCATTTGTCCACTGGATCTTTGACTTTGACCTCAAAATTCATCAATTATCTGCATTAAATACATGTTAGACCACATGTCATCATAACTAACTCAACTCACTCCATAAGCATAAATATAATCAGAAAATCATACAATAACATAAGAGAATGGTTGATTTGACTAGGTTAGGAGGTAAATGAGCCCATATAATTACCCATTTATGAGGCTGATCATCACCCCCCTAGTGAAGGTGTTTCTCATCCTCTGAGCAACCTAGTCCATCTCCTCATCTTTTATGGCCCTAGTGGCCTCCATAGCATCCCATGCTTCTGGTGTGGTCTCCTCTTCCTTGTCATAGAATCCTGCCTTCCTTTTTATCTCTTCCCACTGCTCCTCCTCTTCTTCTTCTCTTCTGCCTTCTAGCATGCCTAACAGCAGTGGGGGACTCAATTTGAGGCCAATCCAGTTGACCCTCAACCTCTGCATGGAGCTCTTGTACATTGACACTCTTCTTAATGTCTCAATCATCCTCATGGGGTAATTCTATTCCCTGATCTACATACTGTGTGGTAAGGTGTTCCATCTCCTCATACATGCATGCACACAGTCATCCCCAACTAGCCTTTCCATATTCTCAAAATGTGCAATGGCTTGTGTCTGGTCACTTATCTATCTAGGGGAAATCTAAGGATTATTGGGTAGCAAGTTGTGTATGCTAATGAGTGCCATGGGATCTAATAGCCCATCTCTTATCATTAATGGCTGATTATGCTCTTTTATCATGAATCTTCTTATTTCTGCTGCTCTCAACTCTTCATGGTTCATCCATGAGGCCATGGCCATTAGTTGCAGGTACCCTAGCCTGGCATTGGGGTCCCACACTTTCATGTCTGTGAGGGCCATGTTATGTAGGTAGAATTCTGCCATCTTTTCCTTATCCTCAGATGTGCTTTGGTCACACAGATCCATAAACTACCTGTAGTCTTGGAACGACATTGTGATTCTTTGTGCCAAAGTATTTATCTGAAATTGTAACCATTGGTTGTTAAGATAGAGGCCATAGGATTTTGCTGGTGTTCTACATTGCAATGCCTCCATGGATAAGCTAGCCATGCTTGCAAACTAGGTCTCTTTCTCTTGTAGCTTCCTCCTTAGTAATTCATTTTTGGTTTCAAGTTGCCTTCTTGTAATTGCTTCCCTGTGTCTGATAGCACTTAACTCTCTGGCCATTTCTCTGAGTTTTTTTTCCATATGGCCAATATCCTCAAATCCTTTGGATTTGGCTATTTGTATCCACCTATGTGTTCTTATTCTCTCTTTCTCTAATTCAAATAATAGTGGAATTACAAATTTTGTTGGAATTATCTTTCCTCCCTCAAGATGATTGTAGTAGAAGGCAACACTGGGGTGGGGATCAGGGTCTTGTAGCTCTATTTCTTCCTCCTTTACTTGTTGTTGTCCTTCCATTTCTTTCTCAAGATTTTGGGTCTCTTGTAGTTTTGACATTGTCTCCTATAGAACTGTCTGAGCCTCCTATAAAACTTTTTGAGGGTCCTGTAGTTCTACATTTTCTTTCCATGTGGGAGATATAGGAGTCCCTCTTTCATATGCAATAGGTGTTTTGGAAGGGGATTCTTTTCCTTGGGTAGAAGGTGAATCTTCAATTGTAATTGGCACTTTTGAAGAGGGCTGAGGTTTGCCTATTTTAATCCTTATGCTCTTCCTAGCCTTGAAATACATGGAGGTCTACCTTTTCCTCTTTTGCTTTGGGTTAATTGGTGTACTAAGGATAGTGAGGGAAGTTGCTACCTCCCTTTCCAGAGTCTCAGGGAACCCTTCTCCTTGGTCTGCCTTTTCTACCTCTTTTTCACCTCCTTCTGTCTCTTTTTCTCTCTATTTGCCCTGTTTCTTTCTGCTCTATTTATTCAGCTTTCTCCTCTTCTATCTTAGTTTCTTCCTCCTCCCTTTCTTGTTCTGCTAAGTCACCAGTTGCTTCAACTTCTCCCCCTTGCTTCTCTTCCTCTTCACTTCCAGTAGGGTTGATATCATAGGTTAGGGCCTTTATGTCATCCTCAGTTGTCATGTTTTGGAAGACTCCCATGCTATAGGGAGTGTGAATGTATGGAGGGCTTCTTCTACTAGGATTTTGATTAACCCATGGTGAGATAGATGGTCTGAATTCCATGCTTGAACTTTAGTGCTGGAGTCAATGAGGGATTGCAGGAGGAAGTAGGGGATGCTGAGCTTCTGAGGTGATGTAGTGTCCATGGCATACCTTAATTCATGAAGGATTCTAAAGTGTTAACCATAGACAATGTTGTACCTCCCCTCACAAGAAATGTATTTGATTATTTGGTAACCAACCTCATCCTAAGGGTATGGTATGCTAGCCCTTCTAATGCCATTTTTATCTTGTAGAGGGGTTTCATTGTTTTGGAAAAAGTTCTTCTTGGCAGCATGACCAACTGGTTTCTCATCCCTACTACAAGGTAGCCCAAGAGAAAGGGTAGTGACTCTACTGATAAATTCAAGGGTTATCTCCATGGAAAGACCTATAAAGGTGACAGTGACATGTGTTCTTGAGTGAAGGACCAAAGAGTGGGAAAATTCTTGGGCTATCTCCTCATTAAACCCTTGGAATTTCTCAAAAAAGTTCATCCAATTTTCTCTTGTGAATATGTCCACTACTTGTGGATGTGCATGGAGCCTGGTGGAGTTGGTGGGCTCCTTTCTCATAAATCCTCCTACCATTTTGTTTATACTCTTTTGGGAAACCAAATGTGGAAATGGAGACAACAATTTTTGAGAAAATAGAGAAATAGAGGAGATTGTGTCTTTTTCTTTTTAAATAAGCAGAAATATTTTTTATGTATTTCCTCCTCCTAAAGGTTTTATCTCCTCCTCAAATTGAAACCAATGCTCGCATATATTAATATTCAATGGTGGCATGCATTGAACCTACCTCCTCAAACCAAAAATCATGCTAAAACCTATGTTTTCTCCCTTCAAAACAACTCACTTCCCCTCCTGTAGAAGCCTGCTGTCCCTCTTGTAGAATTCCTGTAGGTGCTCCTGTAGAACTTATAAGTGCTCCTGTAGAAAAATTTGAGAGCAGGAATATGGGAGAGATCGATGGAGGACAATGGTTACGAGGTTGTGAGGGTATAAGAAAACTGCTATAGCTGAGTTTCGAGGAGAGAATGAAGGAAAAGGTGGTGAGAGTGCTCGGGGATGAGTACTTATTACTTTTTATGGATATTCCCGGTGATGGGGGGTGAGCTAGCAAAATATATGTTGGCCATATTCGGACAGTTGGTCCCCACCTGCCTTGTCATCATGGCCCCCTCCTCGTAATCATCCCTCATCATTGCATCAGAGTTCACACTTCCTCCACTACCTGTCCTTGACATCTTTCTTGAGTTGACTGTGCACACGTGTGGGTGACATCTCAGATGAGTGGAGTCAACTAGATGAAGGTGGCCAAGTTAACTATCCACCTTTCCCTCATTCAACCTCAACCATCTCGTTTTTTTTGCATGCCTTCTAATTACACAAATGCAAATAGAGGAGCGGGTTAGTTACTTACATGTGACCTGAATGTATTTGTTATGGGGTGTTGTGGCTCTCTTTCAATGCATTTATTTCTTTTGATGCATGTTGTTTGCTTGCTAGTGTGTGGTTGTGTCTTATGCAGGTTCTTCTCTAGTTGGATCTAAGCTTCAAGTGTCCCTTCAACCTTCATGTTTGCGCTCTCTTACTGCTAATGTTGGATTTTAATGGGATCAGTTGCTACAAGAATTCCTACAGGAGCTCCTGTAGCTACTTCTCCCCTTGAAGCTTCATCTTCTTTCTGTGCTTGGAGCTGTGAGGATGATGCTAGAGATGTAGATGGAGATGGAGAGGTAATAGGTAGGCTTTAGGTGAGGTGGATGGTGTTGCTTCCTCTCTTATTTTTTGTTTTTTTCTTTTCCTGAAAAACTGTCTTTCCTATGTTTTTCTTGGACAGGGAGAAGAATGATGCTTGGGGTGTGATGTAGGCTTGGAAACGATGGCAAGGAGGTTTGAATATTGTAGGAGGGTTTATAGGTTCTTCATGAGTCTTCCCTATTCCTCGAACTGCTTTTTATATCCAATTTTGGCTCTCTGTAATTCCTACGGGAGCCTTTTGTAGAAAACAAAGAGCCTCCTATAGAAAACACAATTTTTGAAAAAGAAGCACAGTGAGGTGAAAGAAATGCCAAGAATTATGGATAAAGGTGTGGGAAGGTAGGATTGGTGCTAGTGTGGAGGTCAGGGCTCCCTTGGCACCTTCTTCTACTTCATGTAGTCCTCTTGCAAACCTACAATGCAACTGAAAATTCATTTTTCTTTTTCTCTCTTTTTTTTTTGAAAACAACTAGGGCGCCTCAAGGAGGTTTTCACCCTAATTGCCTACCCTGGGAGTCTCCAAGGGAGGTTTTCACCTAGGGATCTTATTCTTTTATCTCTCTCTCTCTCTCTCTCTCTCTCTCTCTTTTTTGACATCACTAGGCCGCCTCAAAAGAGGTTTTCAACCCAATGATGGGTCTCAAGCACCTCATGGAGGTTTTCACTCGAGTCCTTATCTTTTTATTTCTTTTTTCTTTTTCTTTAGTGAGTGGGTGAAGTGGAGGCTAAGACATGCTCCACTACCATCACTGTCTTATTCAAATATTTAATGAACTCTCACTTGTAGAGGGGTTTCTTGTAGACTTTCAACTGATGTCCATTAACAAGCATGGGGATGGCTTCATCACCAATGGTTCTGATAAGAACTAAACCATTTTCATTGCATTTCTTCACAATGTAGGGTCCCAACCATATTTTCCTTAGCTTTCCTTTGAGATCTTTGTATCTTGAGTCATAGAGTAGTGCCCAATCTCCCTCTTGGAATTACTTCTCCTTGATATTTTTGTCATGCCATATCTTTCACTGAAGCTGAACTACCCCTTTAGGGAGAAGGGCTTGCAATCTGTGTTTATCCAATCCATTGAGCTGAAGTAATCTTTCTTTCTGTGCATGGATGAGGTCTAGGTCCAGCTGAGTTGCCATCTTGAGGGTATTGAATTCAAATTCTATTGACCACAAAGCCTTCTTCGCATAGACCAGCTCATAGGATGTGAACCCTATGGTGGTCTTCCATGTTGTGTTGTAGGCCCAAGTGGCCTCAAATAATCTGTGTGCCTAGTCTTTTCTACTGCTGCTCATTGCCTTTGTCAGGATCCCTTCCAATGCTCTATTAGTTACCTCCACCTACCCATTGGATTGTGGATGGTAAGGGGTGGAAGTCCTGTGCTTGATTCTATGATGTGTGAGCAGGTCTTCAATCAAATTGGAAGTGAATTGACTACCTTGATCTATGACCAACTCTCTTGGATACCCAAACTTGTAGAATATGCATTCTCTAAAAAAATCAGCTACTTTTTCCTCTATCACTACTTTTATTTCTTTTGTCTCTGCCCACTTTGTCAGGTAATCGATTCACACAATGATGTATTATTTCTACTTTGAAGGAGGGCTGATAGGACCCACAAAGTCCATGCCCCACTTCTCAAATGGCTCGAAGGTCACTTGAGGTTGCATGGGCATCTCATCCTTTAGAGTAGGTTTCCCCATACTCTGACATTCAACACACTGGCTGGTATATCTCTGCACATCCTGATGAAGAGTGGGCCAGTAGTAGCCTGCTTGCAGTATCTTGAAGGCAATTCTTTTTGCTACAAAATTACCTCCACAAGGGCCGTCATGATAGGTCAGGAGGATGTCAAAGACTTCCCCCTCCCTGATACATCTTCTCAAGATCTTATCTGGGCCAAGTTTGAATAGATTGCCCCCAATCCAAGTGAAAGGGGTGCTTTTCCTTACTATCTTGCTCTTCTCTTTTGAGGACATGTGTGGTGGGAACTATGTTGAAACCAAGTAGGTTGCTATATAACCAAACCATGGAGAGAGTATTGAAATAGCAAATAGATGTTCATATAGCATTTTGTCATCCACCATTCCTTCTTCACCTACAGGAAAATTTACTCTAGACAAAAAGTTAGCAACAACATTTTCTTTACCAGGCTTATCAATAATGGTCAAATCAAACTACTGCAGTAAAGGCAACCATCTAATAATATGAGCATTTACATCTGGTTTGTTCATTAAATATCTAATTGCAGCATGATCAGTGTGCACAAAGGTTTGATAGCCTCTGATATAATGTATGATTTTGTTTAGGGAATGCATGACAGCTAGGAGTTCCTTCTCAGTCACTGTAAAGTTTAACGCTACCTTTGACAAGTCTTTCTTATAAATTATATGGCATAAGGTAAATTTTCATCAATTTGTCCCAAGGCTACTCCTATTGCTTTATTCAAGGCATCTGTGTGAATGTGGAAAGGTAGGGCCCATTTTGGGCCTCTCAAAATTGGGGCAGTCACGAGCTTACTCTTCAAGGTATCTAGGGCTTCTTGATAGTTTTTCGACCATATGAGTTCGACATCTTTACCTGAGAGGCCAAACAAAGGAGAGGCTAGCTTACTGAAATCTTTAATGAATCTCCTGTAATACCTAGCTAAGCCTAGGAAACTTTTGACATCTCTCACCTTTTGAGGAGGTGGGACCCTTTGGATGATGGCAATTTTGTTGGGGTCCACCTGTAGTCCTTACTGAGATATTGCATGACCTAGCATGGTCCCTTCAGTCATCAAGAATTCACATTTTTCCAGACTGAGGGATATGTTCATCTCAATACACTTGTACATAACTTTTCCTAGGTTAGATAAAGCTTCCTGAAAGTCAGAGCCATATACAGTAAAATCATCCATGTATATTTCTACTGCATCATGAACCAGTTCAAAGAATATACTCAATACCGCTCTTTGGAAAGTGGTTGGAGCATTACACAAACCAAAAGGAAGGACCTGATATGTAAAGGTACCCCAAGGACAAGTGAAAGTGGTCTTATCTTGGTCTTCTGGGCTGATTTGAATCTGATTGTACCCACTAAACCCATCTAGGAAAGAGAAAAACTTTTTCCCTCCCAGAACGTTTAACACTTGATCTATGAAAGGTAAATGAAAATGGTCCTTTTTATTGGCTTTGTTCAATTCTCGATAGTCGACACAAATTCTCCACTTACAATTTTTCTATGGCACTAGCACCAAAGGAGAGATCCATTCACTGTCAGAGATGGGATAGATGAATCCTGCATCAAGCAATTTTTGTAGTTCTTCCTTAACAATATCCTTAAGTGTTGGATTCATCCTCCTTTGAGGCTGCTTGACTAGCTTGCAATCCTCCTTGATGTATATATGATGAGTACATACTCAAGGGTGCACTCCCTTCATCTCCTTATAACTCCAGGTGAAGGCATCTAGGTGTTTTCTCAGCAAGCTACACAGTTCCTTCTCCTGGGAAGTGGATAGGGATGGACTGATTTTCAAGGTTCTTCCCGGACCGAACTCTATATTCTTAACATGGAGATAAGTGGAGTCGGCCGCATAGATACTAGTTGAGGTGTTGTTTTGGGTTTCTCTTACTATGTCCTCTAATGGTGATAGACTGGGAGGTGGATTCTGAATTAGATTTTCAATCATATCATCCTCATCTTGTGGTTTCCCCCCATGGTGATTTCTAATGCAAAAAGTGGTGTAGAATAGACTTCATCCTCATCTTCCTCCTCCAACCAGAGAGGTAGATCATGTTCTATCAAGGGTTGGGCAGGAGGATATAGGATTAACTGCTTGGAGATGTGCTCGGTCTTTATGGTCATGTTCCTAGCTCAATAGCTAATGTATGATTCGGCGGTAACCAACCAGGGTCTTCCCAAAATGAGAGGAAACCCATTGAGCTTTGCCTTTGGATGGAGAACTAAGAAATCAATAAGATACTCCCAAGAATCAATGGAGACCATCACATCTTCCACAATCCCCTCAGGGGTCATGGTGGAGCGGTTTGCTAGTTGTAGCATGGTCATGGTCTTTCTCAACTAGCCCTAGTGGTTGAGTTTGAGCATTGTGTCCTTTTTCATGACATTAATGGTAGCTCCCAGATCAATCAAGTTGTGTGGGATCATGGTGCCATTGATGTGGACATCAACTACTGGGCTTCCAAGGTCCAGATATTTTGGACAGATTATTTGTCCTAACATCAGGTCGGATAGTTGCTCTATGACATTGATGGTTGGGGCATCTCTCTTGCACCTTCATGGATGCCTAAAGCACTTCTATTTGATCAACCTATTGTAGATAGGCACATATTTTATGGCTTGGAGAAGTGGTATCTTTACACATAAATGTTTCAATTCTCCTAGGAGTTCAGTTTCTTTTGGGGTAGGTTGGACTATCTCAGACAGTCTCTCAGGAAAGGGTGGAATTGCTTTTGGTTCACTTTCCTCTTTAGCTTCCTCAACCTCCATGGGTGGAGGCTAGGTATCTGGGAGAACTTTCCTAGATCATAAGTTGATTTCTTGAATCTCCATAGCATAAGTTGGGCATGATGGTTCCCCACTATACACTTGTTGAGCCTATCTGTTGTTTAGGTTCGAATTTGGTTGGGTAGGCATTTGGGGTGTCTTTGGTGGAGCCAGAGGTAACGGTTGTGGTTGGGCATGTGGTGGAGGCAAAAGAGTGGGAAGAGAGTTGTACAGGGGCCTCCAACCCTAATGAGGTGCATTCCACTGAGGTTGTAGCTGAGTATAGGATTGAAATGAATGGGTGGTTGGTTGGGCTTGATATTACGATGTGAAGGACCAAGGAGGAGGCGTGGACTAGGAAGGATGAGTAGGGGGGGGGGGCAAGAAGGTATGGAAGTGACTTGGTTGGGTTGTAGTATGCCCGAGATGTCCCTTGCATCCCCTAATGGTATGGTCTAGGTCCATGCAACCTCCTTTGGTTTATGTAATAGAGCTATTCAGTGACTCCCTTAGCCCCTTAATATATAGCTTTAAGTCCGGGTAAGGAAGGGCACTAATCTATAGAATGATTTTCTTCATAGACTGAACAAACCTCTATAGAGTACAATGGGCATTCATTCCTAGGATGCATCCTGGTGCATCTAGGGCAAAAAATGGCCAAAGCCCTCTCTGCTTCCTCTTGTTTCCTTTTGATGTGTAAGGTATCCATTTGCATGGCAAGAGTTTATAGCATCTCACTCTTGAAGTTGCTGGGTTGTGTTATATTCTTTCCACATAGTTAATAGGGGGTTTGAGGGGTACCCGTAACCCCACTTTATGGGGTATGGGGTAGTGCCCCAGAAAATTTTGATTTTGGACCTATGTTAGGTTGGCGGACCCACCTATGGTTTTGTGCATGATTTTCATACATGTTTTTTTGGACGTCATGGTTTTTCGGTCCATGGTATTGGACGCAATGGTTTTCGGTCCATGGTATTGGACGTGATGGTTTTCGGTCCATGCTATTGGATGCTTTGACATGTATAAATATGTATTATAACATTGAAAGGAACATAATGAAAAATCAAGCTAGTAGTCTAGGTTTTGGGATCCAGTGCAAAAATCTTTGTGTATATGTGTTTCATGTGTTATGCTCTTGCATTGTTTATTTTTCTGTGTTTTATAATTCATATGCAGGTAATTTCTATATGGGTTTAAAACCTACATTTGGTATTAGAGATATTTTGGCTTCAAGGGGATGCCTTTGTTGCTGATGGGTTTTTCTTGAATCTGTCGTGGACCCTGTCCAGTGGGAGATTTGCGAGATCGATTCTGGTGGTAAAATAAGATGGCGAGCGATGGAAAGATAGAGATCGAGAAATTTAATGGTCATAGTTTTGAGTTGTGGAAACTCAAGATGGAGGATCTGTTGGTGGATAAATATCAGTGGATCACAGTAGATCCAGGTACTAAACCAATGGGAGTGACCGATGAAGAGTGGAAGAAGTTGGATTGAAAGGGAAAGAGCACAATATGATTATGTGTCTCAGATTCAGTATTGCTAAATGTATCAAGGGAAGCTACGAAAAAGGCTTTGTGGGACAAGTTAGGGATTTTGTACCAATCTAAGTCTTTGGTGAATAAACTATTCCTACAGAAAAAGCTGTATAACATGAGGATGAAAGATGGAGACTCGGTGATAGAGCATCTGAATGTGTTTAATACTGTGGTAAGTCAGTTAGCATCTGTTGATATTAAAATTTCAGATGAAGATAAGTGCATCAGTTTGTTGTGTGATCTACCAGATTCGTGGGATAGTCTGGTTATTGCAATAGGTAACAATGCAATTGCCTTGCATTTTGATGAAATAGTCTCATCCTTGCTGATGGAGGAGATGATACGGAAAAATATGGAGAGCCGGAATGGTGATGCCTTGTCCGTACGAGAATGGTCCTAGAATAGAAATAAAAAGAAGTCATCAAGTGGGAGATCTAAATTTGGAGGGAGATCTAAGTCTCCAGGAAAACCTGTAAAGGTGGTGTGCTGGAAATGTAGAAATGAAGGGCACCTCAAAAGGGACTGTAAATCTAAAGCTCCTGATAAAGGAACGAGATCTGATGATGGTCCTTCTATAAAGGCGAAAACTACCTCAGTTGAAGGTGGGGATGTGTACTTGGCTTCTTCAAGTACACTTGTAGATCATGAGGCATGGTTGATTGACTCAGGTGCATCATTTCACTTCACTCCCCATAGAGAGTGGTTCTACGAGTATGAGAAATATGATGGTGGTGATGTCTTATTGGGGGATGACAGGAAGGCTAGAATCATTGGTCATGGAAAAGTAAAGTTGAAGTTGAAAGGTGGAAGGGTTAGAACACTTCCGGGTGTTCTACATAGTCCTGCATTGGCTAGAAATCTGATTTCTGTAAGCAAGCTGGATGATGCAGGTGTAAAAATAGTGTTCGAGAAGGATACTTGCAAGATGGTTTGGGGAGCATTGGTATTGATGCGAGGAGTTCAGACTAGAAATCTGTAGAAGCTACAAGGTAGCACTGTTGTTGATGGGTGCAACAGTTCTGTGGTTCCTGAAAGTGGAGCAGAAAATATAGTGGTCTCTGGAGAGAGGACCATGTTGTGATATCAAAGGCTTGGACATATTGGAGAGAAGGGCCTTCGAATACTTCATGGTAAAGGTATGGTAGATGGTATGAGCAATAACTCTCTAGATTTTGATTTTTGTGAAAATTGCATATATGGGAAGCAGAATCAGGTGAGTTTCCCCTCTAAAAGTAAGATGGCGAAATAGATATTAGAGCTTGTGCACAGTGATGTGTTTGGACGTGTGAAGGTTTCATCACTAGGTAAGTCTATGTACTATGTATCATTTATAGATGACTTCTCAAGGAATACATGGATATATTTCCTTAAGAAGAAATTTGAAGTCTTTGACAGGTTTAAAGAATTCAAGGATCTGGTGGAAAACCAAACAAAGAAGAAGATAAAGGTGCTGAGGACAAATAATGGTGGAGAGTTTTGCAGTAAGGAATTTGAAGAATTCTATAAGAAGTGTGGTATGGCACGACAGGAGACTACTCCATATACACCTAACAAAATGGAGTTTCAAAAAGAATGAACAAGACATTGATGGAAAGAGAAAGAAGCATGCTTAGTGGTGCCAGGCTAGGATAGGAATTCTGGGCAAAGGCGCTGGAGACAACATGTTACCTAGTCAACAGATCACCTTCATCAATGTTGGAAGATAAAACTCCACAAGAGGTATGGACTAGGAAGAAACCCTCTCTTTCACATCTGAGGGTATTTGGATGTGATGGATATGTACATGTTCCAAAGGAGAAAGGAACCAAGTTGGATAGTAAATCTGAAAAATGCATCTTTATTGGGTATAAGGATGGTTTGAAGGGTTATAAGCTTTGGAAGCCAGTAACAAGGAAGGTTGTGTACAACTGAGATGTGGTGTTCAAAGAGGTGAAAGATGTTATTAAACATGAAGTCCAACTAAAGGAACCTGAGAAGATAGTGTTTGAGCTAAAGGAGGAAGAATCAGAATCTACAATAGAGGAGGAATCAGAAGATGAAGAACCACAAACTTCGGCTGTAAGAAGATTAGTTTGAGAAATAAGGAAACTAGAAAGGTATAGTCCATCTACTTTTTGTTCAAATTTTGCTTTATCTATTACTGATGATGACCCCAAAATTGTGAAGAAAGTAGTGGATTCAGTGGATGGAAAACTCTGGAAAGAGGCCATGGTTGATGAAATGACATCTTTTCACAAAAATGAGGCTTGGGATCTGGTGGAATTGTTGGCTGGAAGGAAACCCATTGGAAGCAAATGGGTGTTCAAGAAGAAGACAATTGAAAAAGGAAAGATGGAGAAATACAAAGCTTGGTTGGTAGCAAAAGGTTATTCCCAAGTGTTGGGAATTGATTTTGGTGATATTTTTTCTCCTATTGCCAAGATAACTTCTATTAGATTACTTTTATCTGTTGCTGTTGATTTTGATTTTGAGGTAGAATATATGGATGTGAAGACAAAATTTCTTCATGAAGATTTGGAAGAGGAGATCTACATGAAGCAACCTGAAGGATTTGTGGTGAAGGGTAAGAAAGAACTGGTATGCAAGTTAAAGAAGTCTTTGTATGGGTTAAAACAGTCACCAGGGATGTGGTATCAAAAATTTGATACATTTATACGGGGACTTGGCTTCACCAGAAGCAAAGAAGATCATTGTGTGTATTTTAAATTAATTGGAGACCGTGTTATTTATTTGGTCTTATATGTGGATGATATGTTGCTGGTTGGAAATGACAAAGAAATTATCTAGGATTTGAAGACCCAATTGTCCTCCAAATTTGGCATGAAAGATCTTAGTGCTGCAAACTATATTTTGGGCATGGAAATTGAAAGAGATTGGGAAAGGAGGAAGCTCTAGTTAAACCAGAGGAAGTATGTCAAGGCAATACTAGAGAGGCTTAATATGCAGGATAGTAAACTGGTGAAGGTCCCTATTCCTGTAGGTGTAAATTTATCAGTTGAACAATGTCCCAAGACACAAGAAGAGGAAGAGGATATGTCCCATCTTCCATATGCAAGTGTAGTTGGTAGCCTGATGTATGCAATGGTCTATACTAGACCAGACATTATACATATAGTGGGAGTATTGAGCAGGTTTATGTCAAAACCAGGGAAGGAGCATTGGATAGCGATGAAGTGGTTTTTCAGGTATTTGCGTGGCACTAGTAATTATGGTTTGTGCTACCAAGGAAGACCAAGATTGGACATAGTTTTGGATATTCGTGACTTTGTTGATGCAGAGTGGGTTTGAGATTTGGATCAGAGAAGATCTACAAGTGGGTATGTATTTAACCTATTTGGAGGTGTAGTTCGTTGGATGAGTAAGAAACAACTTGTAGTGGCACTATAAACTACAGAGGCAACATATATGGCAGCCACTCATGCAAGCAAGGAATCAATTTGATTGCAGAGATTGTGTTCAAGTATGGGGTTAATACAGGGAGCTATAAGGATATACTACGATAGCCAAAGTTTAATTTTCTTGGCAAAGAACCCTGCTTATCATTCAAAGACAAAGCACACTGATGTTCAGTATCACTTTGTGAGGGATATGATAGAAGACAAAAAGGTGTTGCTGGTAAAGGTGGTCACTTTGAAGAATATTGTAGATGCATTGAAAAAACCTGTGAGCTCTGAGAAGTTCTCCTAGTGTAGAGAAACAATGGGTGTTTTAGGGCTAGAAAAATGACTAAGCTCTCTTGTAGTCCCCTGTAGAAAGAAAACAACAAGTGGGAGAATGTTGGGTTGTGTTATATTCTTTCCACATAGTTAATAAGGGGTTTGAGGGGTACCTATAACCCCACTTTATGGGGTCTGGGGCAGCTCCCCATAAAATTTTGATTTTGGACCCTATGTTAGGTTGGCGGACCCACCTATCGTTTTGTGCATGATTTTCGCACATGTTTTTTGGACGTGATGGATTTTCGGTCCATGGTATTGGACGTGGTGGTTTTTGGTCCATGGTATCGGACCCAATGGTTTTCGGTCCATGGTATTGGATGCTTTGGTATGTATAAATATGTATTATAATATTTAAAGGAACATAATGAAAAATCAAGCTGGTAGTCCCAGTTTTGGGATCCAGTGGGAAAATCTCTGTGTATATGTGTTCCAAGTGTTATGCTTTCGCATTGTTTATTTTTTTGTGTTTTAGAATTCATATGCAAGTAATTTCTGTATGGGGTTAAAACCTACAGAAGTCTTCCAACATGTTTCCAATTTCTCCTTTAATGGATGAATTAGAGGAAGAGGTAACAACTATGTGTTGACTCCCCCTACCTTTCTTTCTAGTTTCTCTAGAATGGTTTCTAAAAATAGTCTTTATGTCCTCATAGGACAGTTGGTAGATGTCTTCCCCAGCCAGTAGATGGAGGGTGTCTAAAAGATATTCCCAGATTCCCTTGAGCAGGACCAACTTCAGAGACTCAGGGTCAAGTGTACACCTAGCCCTTTTGTAATTGAGCTAGAACCTCTCTTCATAGTCCTCCAGGGACTCATCACTTCCTATGGTCATTCATAAAATCTCTTCTTTAGTATCTTTTGACCTACAATAGTCTTGATACTTGTTGTTAAAGGCTTGTTGCATCTGAGCCCAAGTTTTGATGCTATTGCTAGGTAATCCCATTAACTAGCACAATGCTGCATCCTTGAGAGTAGAAGGGAGAAATTTCAACTTTTGCTCATCTTCTGCATAGTCATAGGTTCGATAGATAACGAAAAACTCAAACAAAAAGGTGTCAGGATCTTTTGTAATCAAACCATGAAAATGACGTAGGGTGAAAGGGCTTATATTCTTCATTTTGGTGTCCCCATTGTTCTCCTGAATGGGAAGGGTACCCTCTATTCTCTCTCCATTCCCCCTAGCATTTCTATGTTTAACCATTGGCTCTAAAGGAATGTTTTCTTCTTCTTCTTCCCCTATAGGTTCTTCAAATGTGTCTTGTTGTTCACCTAAGGGTTCTTCTTGATCGCAACCTCCAAAAAAGAGAGAAGGTTGGTTGTGTGAAGCAGTGGGGGTGTTGGGCAAAATGTTTCTTGAGTTATCTCTATTCCTACGAGGAATGAAAGGAAATATTTTTGGTTGTTTTTTTTTCTCTTTTCCCCACACTGATAGTACCTACAGAAACTGAAATTGATTTGAACAAAAAAAGTTGCAACTAGCTGGAATAAACTTGCTGAATGGAAATTTGCATAATTGAAAAGGAAAGAAAGGAAATGCAGAATTGAAAGAAAAGAAATGACTATTCTACTTTTGATGAAATGCAATTTTTAGAATTGAGAAAGAAAGCAAGGGAATGCAAAACTGAAGCAAAAGAAATGACTATTCTACTTTTGTTGAAATGAAATTTGCAGAATTGAGAAAGAAAGCAAGGAACTGCAGAACTGAAAGAAAAGAAATGACTATTCTACTTTTGCTAAAATAAACCATTAGCAGAATGTTGCAAGAAGAAATAGAAGGTAGCAGTAATCACATAATACTCTGACACTTTCCTGGAAATGGCACCAAAAAGTGGTGAGCACTAGTATTACAGTAATAATGCTACAACTCCTGGGCTGCCTACTTTACTCTTATCAACCCGGTAGTTTGTAAAAAACTTGGAAGCGTCGGCACTGTATGCACAATTACTAGTTCTTACTACAAGTTATCACTTGATCAGCCAGTGCAAGATCCCTAGGAGCTCCAGCCAAATTCTATGAATTCCATAAGAAGCTCTATATGTGATGAAAGGAAAGAAAGATAGATGCTATTCTAACTACAGAAAGGAGAAAGACTGAAATGTAAAGAAAACCTAGTAAACCTTAATTAACCAACTAATTCTACTTTTGCAGAAAGCACTATGAAGACCATAAAAGGAATTCCATTACCGACTCAAGCATGTAAACAACATCTAACGATTCTATTTCTGGAAGTAAATAAGCAAAATACATATTTTTGGATTTTTTTTTTATTTTTATGTGAATTTGACATGCACGTAATTTATTGTGTGCGAATGTGGCAGTGAATAGGCGGTGTTGAAGGGTGGTTTTGGGACTTGAGAGGGTGTAGGATGGTGTGGATGGGTCCTAGGAAGTCTCAGGTGGAATTTTGAAGGCTTTTCCCACACTCAGCCTTCAAAAGGAATCCTACATGAAAATCTACAGGAGGACACAAGGAATCTATAGGAGGAAAAACAACGTTCTACAGGAGACCTACAAGAGGATGATGAGAGAAGTTTTCGTTGTTTTGAGGGTGTGAGAGTGGGTGAAAGAGGTGGATGAAGGTTGGAATGAGGTGTTGGGGCACCTATGGTCTACCATGAACCACCAATAGAGAGAAAGATGATTAGATTTGCTTAAGGAGAGAAGAAGAAGTTCTATGGAAAATGCATGAAACTAAGGAAAAATTGAGGTGAGACTTGGGCGACCTATAGGGCATAGACCAGATGGAGGATGTGGTGGTCGATAGGCTGGCCTACTACAAGACGAGATCTACTACAAATGAATTGACAGTCAAATAATAAGATCAAAGAAGCAATGAAATGAGTGCATCTAGAAAAACAACGTTTTGCATCAAGCTAGTCTAAACTTTGATCTATGAAAGGAAATATTGAGGAACGCTGCAAGAAAGGAAAGCATGAAATAAGACTATTGCAAATAAAGAAGTGAGCATGATGAAGAAGATCTAAAGTAAAGCAAAGATGGACTATTAGCTGTTATGAAACCAACTCAAGAAAAAGATAGAAAAGATAGATCAACGCCTTAGAATTCAGCCTCTTCGAGGGGGCAACCTCCTTTACATTACATAAATGAAAAATTCTTCGATGATTCAAGTGAAAAAACCTCCTTTCTATATAGGAGTCTAAGGAGTCACAATATAACCCAGCCGACCTAACAATAATAATATAAAGCCACATAAATAACAATAGAGGGATTCTATGGGGCACAGTAATATAAATATGGGGACAATAGGGACACAAAAATATTAATAAGGGATACAACTACAATAGTAATGGGGTAATCACTAGTATTATAGGGACCTATCATGCCCCTCTCCTTCAAACAAAGTGTTGTCCTCAACTCTTGAGTAGTTCTAGATGCTTCTGTATAAAATTCTCATCCTCCCATGTGAAATCTTCAGTGGATAAGTTCTTCCACTTGATGAGATACTCAGAAATTGATGAATTTTGTAGCTGTCGAGTTCTTGTTTCTGTGACTGCTTCCAATTCCAATATAATTTTTCCTTCCTCGTCAAGTTCTGGCAATATTGTTTGAACTGGGAGCTTGTCACCTATAACCTTCTTTAAACATGAAACATGGAAAACTGGGTGCAATCGAGAAGCTGCAGGAAGCTCCAATTTGTATGCCATAGTACCAATCTTTTGCAACACCTTGTACAGACCATAATACTTTGGCGATATTTATTATCCTTCTTAGCTTGCTTGAGGGACATTTGCTTATATGGTTGTAGCCGTAGGAATACCCAATCACCTACATCAAAACTTATTTCACTACGATGTTGATCTGCCTGTTG
>APFE030760003.1:217955-232916 GCA_000404065.3 Pinus taeda | reverse complement strand
AAGTCCTATGAATAAGGAAAATCTGTGTTTTTGGGGCAACAAGAGGGTCTTTATCTCAAATTATGATCCCAAAGGGAGGAAGAGAGGCCAAGGCAATGTGGCTAGCCTTTTGAATCTTTTCTTTATCACTGCTTAATCTATTATAGAAAGCACAAATGGAAGCAAACTATGGAATCATCAAAAGAAACCTATTCTTAACCATAAAAGAAATACATCTAACAACAACCTAATCTAAAAATTGAAACAAAACATACAAATACAAGTAAAGATGAGCTTCATTGCTTGGATTGGGCCCTAACCCAAGAGCTTTAGCCCTCTGAGGAAACTCAGTGCTAACTCAAAAATAATTCCATCTTTATTATGAAAATAATAACAACATTACATGAGACTGTCACAAAATATTAATCTTGAAGTTGGAGCATAGTTTACATAAGTAAAAATACAACAAAAATCTAAACCTAGTGAGGCCCTAGGCCTCTCTACTTATATAAATGAAGCTACCAACAACTTCCTTAAAATTAGGGAGGCTTGGCTCCCAGAACTCGAGATAATCATCAGTCATCCTCCACTTGCTCGGCTACCTTCTAGTGCATGCTTTGGTTGCTTGTACTCTGAGCTGAATGAAGGGGAATTCGAGGTGAGGAGTACTAAATGAGGGGGATTCCCTCCTATAAGTTCTCTCCTTTGTCCACTTCAAGTTATTGCTACCATTTGTCCACTGTATCTTTTACTTTGACCTCAAAATCCATCAATGATCTGCATTAAACACATGTTGGAACACATGGCATCATAACTAACTCAACTCACTCCATAAGCAAAAATATAATCAGAAAATCATACAATACACTAAGAGAATGGTTGATTTGACTAGGTTAGGAGGTAAAATGAGCCCATATAATTACCTATTTATGAGGCTCATCACATTGCCTTTCTCCTCAAAAAGCTTTGTCCTTAAAGCCTGTTAATGAAAAAGGCTTGATCTCTTTTTCGGCTTCGAATTTCTTTCTGTCTCGAAACAATCATCTTCGTCGATACCAGCTTATATGATCTTCTAAGTGACAAACAAAATTGTCACACTGAGAAAGGATCAGACCATCCTAGATTAATCTTCTATGTAATTTTCTGATCGCTGGAATTTTATAATGACTTGTCATCATAGGACTAGATTGATGTTATGTCATTATTCTCTGGAACATTAGTTTGTTGTTTCGATTTCGAATGTAGATATACGTAGCTTGATTAAGTTGTCTACTCTCATGATTTAGATGCTAATATGGAAATCTTTTGGTTTGAATTTTCCTTATTGTGCGTGTGGCAATTTTTTGATTTTCTTCTGGTGAAGATGTTGTTGAGTTGCCTACGAAACATTCACTTGGGATGTTCATTGTCTGAAGTACAACATCTAAGTTTGTATTTTCTTCAACTTGCTTGTCTTCTTCCTAAGTTGTGATATTCACTAGATCCGTATCTGTTGTTTTTTCTTCAACTGGATTCCTACATTTGATGCTTCGTTCTCGATAAGTTGTTGTACATTGTTTTTTGATGACTTCTTATCTTTCTTAAGTTTCTTAATTTGAGTGAGTAGACATTGATTATGGTTTCTTAGACGTAAAAGTTCTTTGATTTCTAATTTATCAATCTTATTTTCAGTGTTTTGAATTTTAAGCTTTTCATCTTTTAGATCTCTGATTTGTTCTAATAAATTTTTATTAAGGTTATTTAAATGCAAGGTTTCCTCTTCTTGTTCTAATAAGTGCTTCTTGAGTTCTTTCTTTGTGACCTTAGTCTTCTTCACTTGTGCCAGTGATTTTTTGATGTGGTCCTTGAGATGACAAATTTCTTCATCCTTTTCCATTACTTCTTTGTAATGCATATCCACAAGATTTTTATGTTCGTGTTCTAACACTTTCTTGTTTTGTTGAAGTTTCGTTGTTTTTCCATTCTCTTGATCTTTTAGCTACAGTTTGTCAGTACATTGGATTACATTGTTTTGTGAGAGTAGTGATGGATGTTCAACTTACAATTGGGATTCCCATTTCTTTCTCTCCTCATTAAAATCAGCATGTTGTTGCTCAAGTATTTTCATTAATTTTTCTATATCTCTCACAAATTGTTTTTGTTCATTACTTAGAGATTCCATATTTTTTTTCTTTACTTCTCTTAACTTTGTATGGAATTTTTTTTATTTTTTTTATTTTTTTCACTTATTTTATCTCCTTTTTTTATTATAATTTTATTATATATATATATATATATATATATATATATATAGATATTAAGTATATGCAAAAGTTTATATGAAACAAAAAATGATCCGAAGGTTTTTTTGACGATCCAACAGGGACACCGATGAAGAGGCGGTAGTCAATGGAACATCGAATGGCAGTGAACAAATCGAAGTGAAGAAATTGTGGCAAGTCATGGCCTAGGAAAGACAAGCGAATGGAGCAGGAGTTAGCACTATGAGATCAGTGATATACGCACAGGATTAGAGTAGTGTGGTCAGGTCAATGCCGTGGGTGGGAAGTCGTGAAGGTCATAGGTGAGTGGCTGACAAAAATTGCAAGGAATGATTGGTAGTGGCGTGTGGAAGTTGTGTGTGTGTGGCAGCACACTGGAGATGGCGAACAAGGTCGCTACGGGTGGAGAGAATTCATACAACAACTGGGAGCACGAGGCGGTGTACAGAGACACATATAGAGACTAGGGGTTTCAATTTGGAATCCCTACCCTTCCTGACTAAGAGCAAGGCATGGCGTTCATGGGACTATGGTCATATGAATAAGAAAGGGCAAATGGGGAAACGAAGACAGGAGATGTGCGTGTGTGGAAAATTTGTGACTATTGTAATATTACGTTAATTTTCTGAATCATATGTAACTTCAATCCTGGTTTCTGGTTTCTTCAAGATTGTAGCAATACAATTATTTCTTCAACGAAAAAATTTTGAAGGCCAAGGGTTTTTATATATGTATATTTTTTAATATTCCTTGTTTTGTATGTAACTTTGGACTCTCTTTTTTTATTTATTTATTTTGGAATTTATTTTATTTTTTCAATTATTTTTTATGTTGTATTTTATATTTTGATATTTTTATAATTTTTTTTCACTTATTATATAATATTATATATATATATATATAATATATATATATATAATATATATATAATATATATATATATATTATATATATATATAATATATAATAATTTTCCTTTTTAATATTTCTCTCTTTATTTTTTTACATTTTTTTTTCTTTTCTTTTATGGCCAAGGGCCTATTAGCAATGATGGAGAAACTCCAATTTGTGTAGTGAATGCTTCAGTCACGATGACAACAAGGTTGACAAATTTGATTATCAAATACCTAGATTGAAGAACACAGCTTTGTGCAACGTTGAAGCAGCTAGAGGATCGACTTCTTTGATACCAAATGAAGCGAACAAAGTTCCTTCTACAGATTAATTACTCCAGAAGACTTGGAATATAAATATATCCATGAGGATACAAATGTTCTATATTAAATGTATGAATAAGAATGATTGATACAATGAGAATGAGAGGCTTGCTTATATACCAAGTAGGTGATCGCACTAGTTTTTCCTACTTCACAGTTTTGAAAGGTGATTGCAAAATTGTGCAATTTAGGAGATCAAGGTAGAGGCCTAATCCTTGAGATTGTAAAATGCATAGTTTTGGTTGGGTAAGAGAGGGAGATTGCATAGTTTTGGAGGTTAGAGGCTGAGCTTGAGAATTGTGATTACATAGTGTGCAGTCCCGGAAGGTAGAGACGGCGAATTGTGCAATGCTAAGGAACAAGGGCGTTGCTTTAGGGTTGAGACTATGCAGTGTGCATTTCAGGTTGGGAAAAATGAGGTTAAGTCACCTGGTTGGGGATTTTTCCTAGTTTTACTAAATGTTGGATCAATGAGATGAAGATGTGAAAAAAAGAGACTCTAAGAATGATCACACACTTGGATCACTTGAATACAAGACAAGGAGCACTTAAAACATATGAGAAACATACCTTCCTCAATGCAACAAGCTTGTGACGACTCCTACCAAGTGTGACACAAAATATACACTTTGCAATGAAAGTGGCGACACTTTTGCGACAATGCTTGAAACTTTGGAAATGAGTGTGAAACATGTCTATATGATAATAACAACTCATTATAAAAAATATTTCCCCTTGAAACAATCCAAAACTCCACTTTATGCAATAAGTGACAATTCCCATGCCAAAAGACGACACTTGCGATATGAGAAGAAAAGTGTGAAGGACACTTGCAATATGAAAACGATGATAAAAGACACATGCTAGGATGAAATAACATGAAAATGACACTAATTAAAGTGAACATAAGAAAAAAAATAGTCGTGAGCATGAAAACAACACTTGCAAAGATGAAAATGCACAAAAGGAAACAGTTAGAGAAACTCATTGAAATAATAGTATGATTGCAAACAAAGTGAGGGACTGTCAACCGCAGTGTGCATTAACTTCTGAAATGGGTTGAAAATTGCACAGACATTGTCTTAATGGATTATGCCACGTAATTTCAAGCTGGCGTGAAGGAATGATTTCATGAATGCATTAAGGACTGAGCATGTATGAGTAGGTGACTTTGACACTTATGATCTAGAAGCAAGATCAAAGACTTAACAAAGCATTGAATAACTAGGAAGTGACTATGGAATGGCCGATCAAAAGATACACAATAGGCTCCAAAATTCAAGTATTAGAAATTTTTTTGAGGGTGTTTTTCGCATGGATAACAGGTTCATTAGGCAATTCTCACGAATTGCCTATCCTATTACATCCTTGTAGCGAAAAGGAAAGAAGTTTGAATGGACTGAGGAGTGTGTAGCTAGTTTTGAGAAGTTTAAAAAGTTGCTTACAAATTCTCTAGTTGTGAAGATTATAGATCCAAAAAAGAGTTTATGGTATGTGTTAGTGTCGGTCTTGAAAGCCCTCCATCAGTGATCAAAAATCTATTTGCATTTGCATTAGTAGGTGTCTCATCAGTGTCAAATCTTGCATCCCGTTAGGCATGCCATAACCCTGATGGAGGAGCTGGTCTTTATGCCCCTCTTGGCTTTGCTGGATTAGGTCATATCAGTTATTAAAATTTTTCAAGCTTGTCTTGATGTGTCTTACTGTCAAAGTCCTAGGTCTAGGGTTTTGGTCATTTGTCTCTGCAAGGTCATGTCTCTGAAAATCCATGAGTACTCAGCAAGCTAGAGGGAGGTTTATTTACATGTTTCTTCGATATTTTTATCTTGTACAGTCAATTTTTACCTTGGATTTAAAAACTCTGTTTTTAAAGCCCAAGGTCATTTTCTCAGTCTTGTAAATAAGTGATGAAATTTCAAAGTCATCAAACAGACAAACTGCAACCCTGGTCCCCTTGCCAAGGTCCTTCAGATGATCTACCTGTAAAAAGAATCAAGTCAAAGCACTCAAAAAGTCAAATTCAGGATAAAGGAAACCAAAATCAGTGTTTTTTAAAAAGTGTCAAAAAGAAACCTTATAAAGTGGGTTTATGGATGAAATTTTTCCAAATGAAATTTATAAAAGGTATGTTCCTTCCTTTCACTCTCATTGTGCATTTGAAAGCTTGCAAGAGAGGCTTTGAGAGAGTGATAGGCGAAAGGAGCGGAATTGCAGTGGTTTCGGGCAGCAGAGCAGTGCGAGACCCGTTCAAGGTGGTGTGCGACCCGTTGGGCGGTGCGAGACCCGTCCAGCACCCCTCCACAGTTCAGAAATATAACAGGCGCGACCCATTGGGTGGTGCGAGACCCGTTGAGAGGCCTGCGAGACTCGTTGAGCTGCCGGCCTGCAAAACTCAACCAAAATTCCCAAATTCTCTTCAAATCATCTCAATCGCTCGAGGTAGGGTCTTTATTCATTGTTTTGGAGATAGATGATGAAATTAAGATGGTAGGCTATGGTTTTAACTTCATATCATGCAAATGAAATGACTTATATGGCTGCAATATTTGTTTGCAAAATGTGTTAGGGTTTTATGATGTTTCAAATTGTTTTTTCCCTCAGTTGGTTTCCTTTTCCCTTCCCTTCTTTTCATATTCATATATATGTCATTTTCCCTATGTTATTTGTAACTGAAATGTAAATCCCCTTCCTATCCCTAAATCACTAAATTGAAACCCTACCCCTCCCAAGATACACATATAAAACAATGTATATATAAAGTTTCAAAACCCTATATCCCCTATCATATGCATGTACAAAAATAACAAAAATTGTTGATTTAAAATGTCAACAACTTGGTGCATAAATTCCCTTTTTCCCTTGATTAAACATGTGTACATATACTCCATGTTTATTTCCATATATGTTTTCCCTATATACAAGGTGTCTTTGCAAATGATTTCCTAAATTCCAATAAGTGTTCATATAAGCATGATCATTTGCTAAATCTCCCTTGAAATTCCCTGTTATTTTCATATTTTCCCATTCCTTATTAAGAAATTCCCTCCCCTAACATTCCCCTCATGTTTTTCCCCTTGAAACAACATAGAGTTGAGCATTTTTGCAGGTAGAGACAGCAGTTCCATTGGTCTTTCAGTTTGTCCACTTTTCTCCAAAAAACCATGTCAGAAGCCGAGACTTATGAGCAAAGTGATGACCATTCACCATCTACATAGGAGAGGAGGCCTTGTAAGGGTGGACATCATAAGCGAGAGGAGCCCACCTCTCTGGCAGAATTACAGGCCTGCCCCATGGCAATGAGTTGTTTTCAATATATGTCTTGTTATGATTTCGGTGTGAGAATTTCTCAGATTCAGCATCATAGAGAGTTGGCCCGCTTGTTTGTCTTGCACCTCCGTGATGGACATGTCACTCTGGCAGGGGTGAACTTCACATTGACTCCTGAGGTGATCTCACAGGCTACAGGGATACCAAGTGTGGGTGAGGTGTGGCCTAAGCGCAGATTGCTAGATTTTGTTCACTTTGAGCCCTATGTCCGGCCATCATTTGTGAGACTTTTGACATGTGTTTTCCCATTCAGATTTCTCTGGAGCGAGTATGCTCCCATCATGAGGCTTATTATGCATTATTTTGCCTGTGAGGGAAGATTTTCACAGGTGTACTCCTATCATATTCGCCTTTTGATGCATTTCACCCGAGTGAGGATGATGAACATCCCGATCTTCTTATTTCAGAACATTCAGAGGATGGTGCCCATGTTGCAGAAGAAGACCCCGGCTCAGCAGTACAGGAGCCTTTACCATTATGGTTTGATTCAGCTCATAGTCTCACATCAGTTGACTCAGCAGGGCATTTCATGGGAGGAGTTCATCTCCCGTGAGTTTTTCACAGTGCCACATCAGGAGGTCATTCATGAGGAGGGAGGACCATCTCAGCAGCCTGATGCTCCCGTCACCCGACATGCTAGCTCCACTCCTTTGGTCACTTATCAGAGAGGCCCAAGGGCCTTATTTGCAGCAGCCAGGCAAGTACTATCTCCACAGCAGGTGGAAGGAGTCTCGCCTTCATCGTCATCACAGCGAGTGTTATCTCCACATCAGGTGGAAGGGGCCTCGCTTTCTTCACCAGCACAGGTACCAGAGAGGGGCAAGCAGTCCATGATCGAGGAGAAATTGTCAGGCGATCCAATTATTGATCTTGACGCCGGTTCTCCTAGCATAGAGCTCAAGGATATCATCCGAGAGCAAAGCACCGAGATTCAGTCGCTGCAAACGAAATTATTGATGGCAAAATGGATTATTAATTATTTAGATTAGCGAAACAAACAGCTGGAGGATGAGCACAAGCTTTATGAGTTGCAGAAGATTCATGAAGACCAGGAATTGGCTCGCAAGAGAACCGGTGACTTGAGACCCATAGATCGAGAATCTATGCTTATTTGGGATAATGCACATTTGAAAAGGCTGTTAGCTAAGGCCAATCAAAATAACAAGCTGCTGAGAAACATGAAGACTCACTATTGGGCAAGGATGCATGTATGCAAGGTCAGAATGAAAATGTTACAAAGGAGGTTGTTTGAGCCTCCTAGGCGGAAGAAAAGGACCAATCCACTCCGTATCTTGGCGGAGGCATCCCTCAAAGATCATGGCACTCACTAGCATCAGCTACAGCACAAATCCCAAAAATTTTTGAGAATTTTGGGTAATTTTGGAATTTTTTGGAAATTTACAGGTTTTGGCTTCTCAACAGGTCTCACCCCTGGTGAGACCCTTTGTCCCAGCAACTCTATTTTACAAAAACTCAACATTTCTGGATTTTTCATGAAAAGTTACCCTTGCTCATCCATTATTAAAAAATTTCATCAAGTTTTGGAACCCAAGAAGGTCAAAATACATGCAAAATTTGACTTTCTGCCCCTTTTTCGAGTTGCAGAAACCAGTCTTGGGAGAATTAAGTTTTGACAGGGAAAATGACCTCCAAATTCAAAAATTCCAATTGGGTTGGAAAGTAGACTCACAGATCTTTCCAAAAATCCCACTTTTTCTCAATTCTGACACCGGGAAGGCCTTCAAACAGAGCTGCAAAGATGTGCGACCCGTTGAGAAAATTTTGCCAGATTTGACCAGTTCAGCACAGAAAACGCATTTTGGCTCCAGTTTGACTTTTTGGGGTGAAAAATGATTATATTTGATGTAATTATGGCAACTCTAAGACACTTTTACTCTTGTTTAACACTTCTAGAAGATTCATTCATGTAAAGGGTAAAAATTAAATGCATGAACTGATTTCCAAGTTTATAGAGGCAAGTTATTTTGACTGCCTAGATTTTAGTGCTAAGTTTAGAAGTGGTTGAAACAGCTCCTAGAAGGATGAGCTCTACCCCTAGAGGCAAGGGAAGAGGTTGGCTTGCCTATATCATGTATTTTCTCAATCATTTTCAAGGGTTGGAAGGTTGGACTCTTGAGGGAGAAGCTATCATTGTATTATTTCACTGTATCTCTGCAATTTTGGCTAAGGAAGACCAGGGTTTTGCAGTCCTTTTTGGGATTCTTGTGGTTACATGTATTGATGGTGTGTTTCTCTATGTACCTGTAAGTGTGTTATGTGAATCATTTCCTTTCTTTTCCTTCTGCATTTTAAACAAACGAAGTGTTAAAGTAAGAATTCATGACTGTCATGCTCTGCTTTTAAGTTTGTTTAGTTTCAATGTTTTCTACTGTTTAGGGAGGATTCAAAGTTATTGTTTGCCCTCCTTAGCTCCTCACCTGTCTTTCTCATCCATTCAACTCAGCTTAAGGCATCAATACTGTCTCCTATCTCGCCCCAAAGAACCCCTTGCAGAAACTGTGTCAAATCCCCGCACCCAAAATTGCCACTTCCTCAATTTGCCACCAAAAACCCAAAAATTTCAAAATCAATCCTTCTAATCAGTCTACTAGCCTAATATCAGTGTTTCCTTATTGGTCATCTCATCCATTGAAGATTTTACAAGATAGACCGGAGAGAGCCTTCTCCTGCCCCGTAGGGCTAGCTACGAGGCTAAATGGTTTGATGTTGCCTTGAGGTTTGCCTTTTTCAGCCTGAGGTGAAATTTCAAGCGCTAACATACTGGAGACCATACTGGGGAGAACAAAATTATCATTTGCTCATTGACGTGTTATTTCATAAGTCTTAGACAGAGTCTGAAGATACGCCAGGTAGCCTTCGAACACACTCTTGTTTTACATCAGCGTTAGTAGATAAATGCTGCTTCAGTCGATCTCCATGAGCTTGTGAAAGTAGCGCTTCATTGGCACTTTATCCCAGTATAATTGTTAACTTTGAGCCGTGGATGATAGGTTGAGAGTTTTCATAGGCTAAATGCTTTTTATTTTCTAGTATTTTTGAAAAAACAAGCTGGCTACTGATCCTAGATCTATTTTCAAATCTCATTCATCTCCAGCTATTATCAAGTATTTCGAAGATCTAGACTTTGACGAAAGTTTTGAGTTGTCCTTGTTCAAAACCAAATTTGAAAGTGCACTTGATTCTCTAGTTCCTGACCCTGATTTTGCTGCTGCTATTGAGTTTGAGAGACATAACAAATTGGTTGAAAATTTTATCTTAAGACATCTCCAGACACGTATTCAAGCTACTACCCTCGCTGATTTTGTTGAGAATATCTCTGATCGCATTGGATCTATGATCATGGCTCACGAAGTATTTTTTCCTCCATTTGTTTCAGTCTCGCCTATAATCACCTATCCCGAATCCACAGTCAGTTCTCCTCCCACTTCTCCTGCTCCTCCGACTCCCACAACTCCTCAAACTCCACCTCCTCTTATTATAATCCCTGCTATTACACCTCCTCCTCCTCATACCCATCCTACTCCCCCTCCGAGAGCAATGGCTGCCCGTTTTGCCCCATTGGTTTTACCTGCAAATCTTCATGATATGCCAGCGGATTATCAAAGTAAAATCCCCATGTTTGATGGCACTCCACAAAGCATCACCGCTCAGCAGCATATTGACAAGATGACCACATTTTTTTATCTATATGAGTTGGACGAGGAGGATGTTACCATGAGGCTGTTCGTACAAACATTTGCAGGAGAAGTTAGAAAATGGTTCAGAGGGTTGGCAGAAAATAGCATTACTACTTTGGAAGCACTTCAGAATCAGTTTATGGATCGGTGGGAAATCAGAATGGATCCGCTTCAAATCAATGCCGAATACAACAATCTCAAGCGTAATCCGGGTGAGTCTGTTCAAGATTACATAATCAGGTTCAATGCGGTTTATAATGCTATTCCCAATGATTTGAGGCCATCTAGAAAGTCAGCACTTCTTAAGTTCCCTGATGGTTTTGATCCGGAGATGGCCTATTCATTGAGAGATAGAGACCCACCTACCTTGGAGGAGATGCAGAAAATTGCTGTCAGCGTTGAGGCAAATTTGAATGACAAAAGAGCAAGGTTGAAGGCAGAAAAGCGAGTCACAATCAAAGAGGAAGCATCCACATCAAATCAGGTTGTTCTCCGTGAACTTGAGTAGCTCAGAAGGACATTTGAAAAGGTTACTATTGACAAGCAGGAGCCGCAGATTCGTAATCCCAATTTTAGAGGTCAACAACAGCAACAATATAGGATTAAGCAGCGTGAAACAAAGGCACAAGACACAGCAGTTCAGCAACAAGTGAAACCTCCTTTTCAACAGAATTTTATTGGCCAAGAATCTGAAGATGAAGGTGATAATGTTGGAGAGGAAAATGATTTCTTTACGCCTGATGATCTGCCCACATATATCACTGAAGAAGATGAGTTGGTGAGTAATTCCGTCTTTCCCCAAGATGAGCAGTATATTTTGTCAAATGATATCATACTTGAGGAAGAATCTGAAGAGTATCAAAAAGGGTATTTGAATGCACTATCAGCGCAGTAAGGACAGCAAAGGTAATTGAGAAACCGAGCTATCCCCATAAATTCCGTGCAGAAAAAGAAAGATATGGCAGCAAAGAATGACTCAGTTTCCTCAAAAGGAAAAGACATAGTTGGTCCTTCAACAACTCCATCATCATCAGCAGCTAAGGTAGATCAGCCATCAATTCCACCAAAGGACAAATCAGAAAAGAGAGATAATCCGCCAAAAGAAGGTGAGAAGCTTCCAGTTTTCAGTTTAGAGAATGAAATTGCAAAGGTGAAGATATCAATTCCTTTGACGGAGGTCATGAAGAACACCACTTACTGAAATCAAATTTCCAAGTTGCTGAATTTTGATCCAATGCTAGACATGGTAAATGTACAAGATGATCAACTGGAATTAATCTTTGGGCCAGCTTTGAATGGTGAGTCTCCCGAGAGTAATGTTCCTCCATTTTATATCAGCTTACGTTTGCATGAGTTTGTATTACACAATGCCATGTTCGACTCAGGGGCTTCACATAATTTGATGCCAAAAACAATCATGGAGAAGCTGGGACTTGACGACACAAGGAAGTATCATGATTTTTACTCATTTGATTCCAGCCGGGTAAGATGTATTGGCTTGATCAAAGACTTATTGGTGAGTCTAGATCAAATTCCAGCAAAGAACGTTTTGATGGATGTGGTGGTGGCAGATATTCCTCCACGGTTTGGCATGTTGCTGTCGAGATCATGGGGAGCCAAACTCAAAGGTACACTTCAGCTAGATTTTTCATATGCTACAATTCCAGTTTTTGGTCAAATGAGGAAGTTATATCGGGATCAAAAGATGAAGTACATGATCACTAGTAAGGAAAATCCTGTCAATCATCCTGTAAATTATGTACAGACAGATTTAGAATCTTTTGTTTTGTTTGCGAAGAATTTCAATGAAGTAGATAGTCAGTTAGTTCAAGTAGAAGATATACCAGACATTTCAAAAAATTTCAGGGAGGTTTTGAGAAAGGAAAGCGAAGAAAGGTCCGCTGTCATGAGGCCAATTGCTGAAATATAGGGGCAACAAACAGAACATGAATCAAAGTCAGATTTTCAGCACTTAGAAGATGATGAGGATGGTCTTTGGACCATGGATTTTGATGGTGCAGTGGGCAGTGATGGTGCTGGTATAGGTGTGTGGATTCGAAGCCCATTCTCAGCTCAAAATCAAGTTCCAAGTAAGGTACGGGTATGCTCTTATAAATTGGCATTTGAGTGTTCAAAAAATGAGGCAGAATATGAAGCTCTAATTGCTGGTCTAAAAATCCTACGGAAGTTGAAGGCAAAGAAGATAGCGGTTAATGGCGACTCCAAGTTAGTTATCAAGCAGGTGAAAGGTGAATTTCAGGCCAAACATCCTCGTATGAGAGCATATCGGAATGCTGTTTTAGACATCTTAAAAAGATTTTCTGAACATACTTTGACATGTGTGCCCCGGATTCAAAATGGCGTTGCGGATGCATTGGCTAAGGCAGCGAGTAATCTGAAAATACCCATGAATTCCAGCAATAAGTTTGAAATATATGTGAAGCATCGTCCTACAGTTCCAGATAACCAAAGGTGTTGGCAAGTGTTCCAAGATGACGAAGAAATCAAAGATTTTCTGCAAGTTGAGGGTAAGTTTGAAGAGATCTCAATAGACACGGAAGCTGAGGGAGTGAATCAGATGGATGTATTGCAGCTCAAAGACAATTACATTCCAAAAGGACTGATTCCTTTGGAAGAATTGTTTGATCAGGATGATGTGGCCCGCAAACCAACTTTGAGGCCAACAGCTGAAGGAGTTGAAGATGTAAATCTTGGGACAGATGAAAATCCAAAAATGGTAAAACTTTCGAAGGCATTGCCGGCAAAGGTAAAGAAAGAATACATCAGATTATTGTCTTTGTATGCTAATGTTTTTGCATGGGACTATTTAGATTTAAAAACTCACGATACAAGTATCATTCAGCTTACTATTCCCATAAAACCAAATCAAAAACCTTTCAGGCAAAAGTTGAGAAGACTTAATCCTAAATTGCTGCCATTGATTGAGAAAGAAGTCAATAGATTGTATAAGTCTGGAATTATAGTGCCAATTCGGTTTTCCGATTGGATTTCCAACTTGGTGCCCGTGAGGAAGAAAACCGGTGAGATTCGCTTGTGCATTGACTTCAGAAATCTGAACAAAGTTTCATTAAAGGACAATTATCCGCTGCCCAAGATGGACCACATATTACAGCGGGTAGTGGGGGCATCTAGGATGTCATTGCTTGATGGATACTCCGGGTACAATCAGATTTTGGTGCACAAAGATGACTGTGACAAGACAACATTTACTACTCCATGGGGTACATTTCATTATGCCAAGATGCCCTTTGGATTGAAGAATGCGGGTGCTACATTTCAGCGGGAAATGGACATGGCCTTTGCAAATGAGAAAGATGTCTTTCTAGTTGTTTACCTTGATGATTTGACCGTGTTTTCTAAATCAGATGAAGAGCATTTGTTTCACCTGACTAAGGTGTTTGAAAAGTGCAGAAAATATGGCATCTCATTGAATCTGAAAAAGAGTATTTTTGCTATGAGTGAAGGCAAGCTGCTGGGCCATATCATTTCTAAAGATGGCATTCATATAGATCCTGCACGAGTAGAAGCAATTCAGCAATTGGAGCAGCCTCGTAGCAAGAAAGAAATTCAGTCTTTCAATGGTAAGTTGAATTTTCTGCGTTGTTTCATTCCCAATCTTGCTGAACATCTTAGAGAGATAACCAATATGCTCAAGAAGGACAATGATGTTAAATGGATCGAAGAGGCGGTGAAGTCTTTCAATTTGATAAAGGTAGTCTTATCTTCAGCTCCAACTTTGATCAGCCCAGATTATACACAAGATTTCATTTTGTTTTCATTTGCTTCCAAGAATACATTGGCAGCCGTGTTAATGCAAAAGAGAGATGGAGTTGAGAGGCCCATAGCGTTTTTCAGCCGCATCATAAGGGACGGAGCGCTGAATTATAATATCATTGACAAGCAAGCATTGGCACTCATCAAAGCATTGAAAGATTTCCGAGTTTATATATTGAATTCTCATATTTTAGCATATGTTCCTAATGCAGCTGTGAAGGATGTTTTAGTGCAAACGGAAGCGGAAGGAAGAAGGGGTAAGTGGATCGTTGCACTCTTAGAGTATGATGTAGAAATTAAGCCTACCAAGTTGATTAAAGGTCAAGGTTTAGCTAATTTAATGGTTGAAACAAATCTTCACGTCCTTGATATCAATTTGATTGCTGCCTTGTCCGATGAAGATGAAGAAAATTATGTTTTACTGGTGTCCGATATCTTTGTGTCTTCACCTTGGTATGCTGATATAATTTATGTGCTTCAAAATTTATCTTCACCTCCTGGAATGCCTAAAAACAAAGCTAGAACATTGAAACTAAAGGTTGCCAAATTTTGCATTATCAAATCTGCACTTTATTGGAAAGATCCCGGTGGCATCTTGCTGAACTATTTGGTCGAAGAAGAAGCTAAGACAACGGTTGATGATTTTCACAAAGGTGACTGTGGGGGTCACTTATTTTGGAAGAC